>QKMV01000460.1:0-22593 GCA_003287335.1 Lednia tumana
CTAGCGTTCCAGAGGCGATCAACATTGGGGGATTTTTAACGCCATAAGAAAAGCATTGTCCCCTAACGTTGATTGACCCTGGAATTCCTTGATCACTAGTCGTCCATTGTATATTTTGTGTGAAGCTTGCAGAACTATAATATGTATTGCATATTATTTTAGGGGACGACGGTCTTGTGGAGGTGAAGTGCCCCTACAAGCATCGAGACGTCACGATAGCGGAGGTTATCGCAACGGACAAAGGTTTTTGCCTCGTGCTGGATGATGGGAAGATGGCCCTGAAGACGACACAAAACTACAATCATCAGGTTCATGGTCAAATTTACCTTACCCAACCGTTCCTGGTGCGACTTTGTGGTGTGGACGACCAGGAACAAAGAAGTTGTGAGAATTTTGAAGGATTTGGGGTGGGGACCAAATCTGCAGCATCTTTAAGATTTTTACATCAAAGAACTAATTCCAAAATTCAAATAATTTTCATGGATTTTAAGAATATTAAAATCACTTCAAAAATACCTGCTTACTCGAGGACTCGAACCCCGGACCTTTTGCTACTAGCCATGTATTTGGCTTTAAATGTTTAATCCTTGTCATCTCAGCATATCCCACGTAGTTGGGAGTTATTCGAGTTGGTTAGAATGTAATGCAGTATAGCATTGCTTGTTCTGCAGGGCGATTATGCAACTTTCGATCTGGAGTTTTCGGCTAAAATCGATAAGGATTTCCTGTCTCAGCCATGTAAATTCTTATCGATATTTGCCGACAACGCCAGATCGAAAGTTACATAATCGCCCTGCTGGTGCGATCTTTGAAACATGTCAAAGCCACTTGGATCAAATTCTCAATTGAGATCTACCACTCATATAGATTATAATCACTTCCAAAATGCCCTACCTTGCTTGGCTCAGTGGTTAGAGCATTTGGTTGGTAAGCAAAAAGTCCGGCGTTCGAGTCCTCGAGTAAGCAGGTAGTTTTGAAATGATTTTAATATTATTAAAATTATAACTAGCTGTGTATTTGGCTTTAAATTTTTAATCCTTGTCAACTTTCAGGGATGATCTTTCAAATTTTTCTAACAGCTGTTTCGTTTTAATTGTTTTCCATACTATTAAAATTCATTTTTTTTAGATACATCTAGCTCAGAGGTATTGCTAGTCCAGTAGGTAATAATACCTACAGTTACTTAAATTACCTGCAACACTGTAAAAACACGTATGATGTGACATTATGTAATTTAAGTAATGATCATAGGCAGTACAATAATATGATTACTACAATGTAAATAAATAACCTGCTCACCCCACACAGTCTTACTCATTTTACGGTTTGTGATTTATTATTGGGGCTTGGAAGTTGGTGAGAGATGCACATATTTGGAAGATAATGCTCCCATTACTTCTATGCCAGTGAGATGGTCTGTCTAATAATCCGAATATTTTTACACATTGAATAGCACGTTACACGTGAATCCTTGCACGAGCAATTTTGATGGTCGATGCAACCTCTTCTGGTGTGAATTGGTGTTTGTGTAGAAATTGTAGAACATTCAGGGTGACTCCAGGAGGTAAAATGTCGTAAAAAACGAAGCCTTTATCTGCCATCACCATGTCACCTGGTACCATGTGGTTTAAAATCCCAGAATGTTTCACAACGGCTTTGTCTAACTACTACCAGGGTACAAAGAGCTGCAATATGTGATAATGCCATTGGGGGCTACTCTAATCAGCCCTTTAAAAGTATTTTTAGATTTGTAATTACTGTAAGTTTCATTTTGCTGACTCATGTTCTCTGGCTTTTCTATGGCCACCTCGGTGCAATCTATAATGATACGGCAGGTGTTTAAATTTTTGAATTCGGGTGGTATATTTAGCAGATTTTTCTTTCTTGAAGGTATGTTCATATTATTTTCAAGCAGGATATACAGGGCATCTATTATTGTGCAAAAACTGTTTGCAATCGATGCACTGGATCTCCCAAATCTTAACGCCAAATCGAGGCTTGGCGTGTTTAATTTTAGCTTCATTAGAGTAAGTAGAAGCTACTCCTCAATGGGCATTTTTGATGTCCATGCGGTACCTTTCAGAGTAAATCTCTTCAAAAGATCAGCTAACATGCCAAAGGTTTTTGAACATGCTAAACCTACATACAGAAAGCATAAAACAAAAAATTAATTAGCTTACCAGCTTTATTTATTCAATTTGTATTTGTTCGCTTTGTAACAAGACATGGCATACATAAGATACCTATCAGTTGTCAAGACATTGATCTAGCCAAGGCAAGGTAGGTAATATACAAGTATATGAATCATAAGATTAGTTAGATTTGTACCTGTTCATCATTTAGACAAACGGTATCAGGCTGCGGGATGCGGCTACAGGCTGTTTAATTGTAAAGTGACTAAACACAATTACGGTGGTTAAAAACATAGGTACACAGGGATTTAAAATGGTGAACATAGCGTGGCTAAACAAGTACTACAATTATGTTGAGTATCACCATAGACAAACTATTTCATTAGTCTACGGTATCACTAGATGGTTAAAAACGGACACCGCGATTCAAAAATAGGTACTACACATGTCTACCGGGACTTCAAACATAAGAAAATGAGAGTTTGTGTCATCATACTCAAATGTATTTGGCCTATCGATTGGTCGTAACATGTTCGAAACTAAACATGTAGGTAGGTAGGTAAGTAGGTAGGTAGGTAGTATACCAGGCAAACAAAATACCACCAACATAATTGTATTAACAAGAGGGCTTGCCTGTGTACCTTCCGTTTGCTTTATCATCATCTTTCATAACTGAATACGTAATCAGCCCTTGTTGACTTTCTACGTTGGACAATCGCAAATTCAGCTGGTTGCAGTTTGCCTGGAGCTGGGCGATTTCTTTCTGCGAGTTTCACAAATCATTTGTTGTCTTTCTTGGCGCTTTTTCTCTTAGGTTCGCAACTTTGCCGTAGCTAAAAGAACAGCGCCATTGTTGCATTTTAAAAGCTGTTTGACTGTAGCAGCGCAAACTACTCCGTGGTAACAACCTGCCAGTGTTTTCTTTAAATATTGTGTCGACTCTTGTATTTTATCCCGGAAAATAAGTTACTGAAGAATCACCCGACAACACGTTTATTTTTCTCAAAGCTACTATTTTTGATAATTCCATCTCGGCTAGCTTTTGGATGGTGTCTTCGGTCGTGCTTACCTGTTGTTATTAAGACCGCCTTTTATTGTATTATTATAGTTTACTATGGAAATCCCGGTGGGTCTATACCGGGAAGTGTTTCTTGAACAACCCTTTCCGGGTAACTGGAAAGAAATAACTGTCGATACAGGTAAGAAGCATGATTGATAACTTTGGCAGCCCACGCCATTGCGGCTTTGATCGCACTTAACCTAAAATCTCGCTATTCCTGCCAGGCCCGATTGCATAACTACATAGTAGTAGTACTTATAGTAGAGCAACCTATTATTTAACCTACGGTAATGCCAGTGCCCACCGAGGCAATATTTAAACCGTGCAACTGTAGCAATCGCAGAATTAATATCATTCGTGAGAGCATTGATCTGTCCATGAGGGCACCTATTTTCAGGGCCGGTATAAGCCCGACGGCCAGATATGCCTGAAGTAGTCTTGGATCTATATTAAGCAGTTTTACCTACTCCACCTCTACAATGTCTTCCCCCACTTTACGGCCGAAGGGCCAGAAGAGTTCAGTGGCGGCTTGAAGGTAATGAGATTTTACAACCTGATTATCAAAGGCAAAGTAACCTCCTCATAGGCATTCCATCTTGTTGTCTTAATTCTTGATGCCAAAAATACACAAAGCTGTTCCAACATTCCACGTTAATTTCAACCAGCAAACTGATAACTGGTTCGTTATAATTTGGAGGGGTTTTGTCTCTTACAAATTGAATTTGCCCTAACGCCAGAATGAAATACGTGCTCGCCGTCCCACCAGCTGCATAGCGGGGAAAGAAATTTTAGGTGGGATGTAAGTAAGAACCGTTCGAGACAGGTCTGAGGCTACTTATGCTTCAAAAATTTGCGTCAGCAAAGAAACTTTTCTGACCGTATGGATATGGGGATGGTGATTCAGAGTGGTAGTTCCTACAGCTAGAGCTACAACTTTATATTTTCTCAGATGTAATCTACTTTTTGTTGTTAACGCTGTGGTCTGGCATGTAACACTATTGTTTACTTGGTAAAATAACGGATGCCGTATGATCACTGCCACAGGGCGATAGGTTGGGTGCATCGTCAAACACCAATAATTAATCAGTCAGGTGGAAAAATTAGCTAGCTCTGTCCTCAACTTGCTGTATTTCTACCGCAGTCTATGTTATTATTGCCTTAATTTCGTTTTAGGAACTACTCAGACCACATTACAAGACATCAAGGCTACCGAGTTAGCTGGGTCATACGCTTACAAAAATGCAAACCACCCAGCAACTAAGAATCGATTCATCTCCTGGTACGTACCTCTAAGCTCCAATGGTAAGGTATGCCGTACAGTGTACATGTACATATCCTAGCCAGGGGCTGACACCGTTCGAAATCTCAGTTTTGAGTTTTGTTTCATGCTTTTTTGTTTATCTAGTGTTGGTTTTCATTTTGTTCTTAAAAAAAAACATTGTTGTTGAAGCCAGTTTGAACCGGATTTTTTTCTTTTTCCATGCAGTTTGACCATTTTACCAATTTATCATTTTTCCCGTGAAATTGGGCGATTCCAGAAAAAATCTGGCTTTTTTATGGTGCACTTTGGCGGAGGATCGAACCCATATCAAACCGTGTCTCTTACAAATGGACCACTAGCATTCCAGAGGCAATCAACATTGTGGGATTTTTAACTCCTTAATAGCCCATACACACGACGGACTCCCAGTTCGAAGATTGGATCCGTGGATTGCCAGTCCGTCGTGTGTATGGCCTCGGATTGGGACTGGGAGCCCATCCGTCGTATAGACATCGGTTCTATTCCACGGATTGCAATCCGTGCCCTCGGCCAATCATCGAACAGATCGCGAACATATGACCAGTTAAGCCAATAACAAGGCAACTATTCCGCCATTTGTTTAATCTGATTTAGGCTGTCAGATTCTTTGAAATTATATACTTTTCATTTTTGCTGCCTTCTGTGTTAATCTTTCTGATTTTAATGCCTGCAAATTAGCAGGAGAACAATTTCCTTCACTAAATCATTATTAATTTCTAAACTTGTTAAAAATGGCTTGTGATATCTTGAAGTTAGGTTATAAACACACTTGGTGGACATGGCAACCCAACATCAAACGGACTCGCTGCGCACGGAAACCGGCCGTGTGGATGGCCAGTCCGACGGATTGCCAATCCGAGGGATTCAATCTTCGAGCTGGCAGTCCGTCGTGTGTATGGGCTATAAGAAATCCCACAATGTTGATTGACTCTAGAATTCCCTTTTTTCAAGTCGTCCATTGATTTCAATTAGAAAATAAAGAACACATTTCAAATTTTTGAGATTTCTGTGTGTCCAGTAAATTATACTGCAATCTTCTATCTTACAGGCACAGGATTATCAGCGGATTGTCTTTTTTTTTATGTAGGTACTTACTGTTCAGTTTTCACACAATCATTTCATGTGCAAAATTAAATGGAAAAAATTATAAATTTTAGCGGGTTTAAGGCCATTAAAAACCTGAAATAACCAACAAATAAATAACGATTCGTGCCCGGTTTCGTTCTTTCGATTATTAAAACTAACGGTTCCGGTTTTGAAAAAAATCTTTTTTTTTTGGTTTTTGGTTTCGATCTCAGTCCCTGATATAAGCATCTCCGAGGAATGACTAGAGGATACCTCTTTTCCCAATGATGAAACAACCTACGCTCCATTAATTGAGTTAACACCTCAATTTGTCAGAAATGCTTGCTGCGTTCCATGAACATAAATCTGACGCAGCTAATAATATTTTAATTGCATTGCAGGCGTACGTCTCAAGATTGCTTGGAGTTGGTTGAGCTGAGCCTGGATGCACCGCTGGTTGGCAACCTACTACGCTACCGGTTCACCAACGCTCCTCTCTTGTCGGGGCTTACAGTGCACGAAGCTTCAGAACATCTCGTCGTTCTCGTAGTAACCATTTCGTCAGTGCATTGTCTCACCTTTACCCACCCTGCAGTCAATTACAGAAAGGTATTATTCTTGTGTATGAAATGCATCTGATTACTTGTGCTAATGTTTACATCCTATCGATTACATTTAAAATCGTGGTAACTTATTTTTTTTAATTAATGATTGCACTGGCTATTTAAGATGGTAGGTGGAAAAACACGCTCGATTGTAAGTTTCTTTTAATTACATTAACCTCCCCCTTCAGTGGGCGCGTCGCTAAACTTGGTCATCTCTTAGAGAATGTTACAGATTTTCAGATCGACTCAATTTGAACTTTAATTTCTATTTCTGTTAGATAACCCCATATTAGAATCGTGGTATTTTCAATTTTATCAATTCGAAAGTGGGTTTATTGGATACATCAATCCACCTTACTTCTGACATTAGTTTTCAATATTAGTGGTAGTTTAAAATCAGAAAATGCATCTGTTTCTTTTGCTGTTGGTTCTTGGGGAATCTTAGCTTTCAATTGAGGCGCTGGGTGAAAAAAGGGCGTAATTTGAGTTAGGCCCTTTTTCGGAGATTGGCTTTTACTATTCATAAGGACTTAAAACATGCGATGAGCTATTGTTACTTCCCGCATTTGTACTTTTGTGCTGTATTCAGGAAAAAATCGAGACAAATTACACTAAATTGTGGCCATATTTAATTTGTTTTTCCCATTTATCTCAAAACTATATTTTTCAAATTATGCCCTTCTTCCACCCATGTCCTCAATTGCTAGGCACCCATGTATTGCACCTTAAGTCGTTAGGGCCCAAGCCAGTTTCAGCTTCTGACATACGGATGCAAGCCAGTTTTCCACGACACTTTCAGAAGTGGTCTTGTAAATTCAAACCGATCCCAATTAGTGCGACATACATTTCTAAACCGTTGCCGATCTCTTGCTTGCCGACATTTGGTTGATATTGGCGGGTGTGGAAATTTTAATTTCAATTCTGCCACATTCTCATTATCTTACACTTTTCTGTGTATGGCTATGGACCACGCTAAAACCGGCACTCCAAAATGGACCCTGAATCCTGGTCTTTGCATTCATTTGCTTTGCTCAAAGGAGGCTGACCATTTTTTTCCAATGAGTTTGTAATCGCTTTCACGTACGGTAAAATCTAGAAACTGTTTGGCTTTGAACCGATTCGACTTAATTGGTTTGACTGGGCTTGATATTTTTATTCAACTGGATATTCTCATGTTTTAGCACTTCTATGGGGAAATGACACCTTCTACGTTCATGTATGCGTCCGTTTCGGCTATCAAGGATCCAAACAGCTTCCATGTCATCAATCGGCCTCATAACGCTGCAAGTAAGACTAGTCGACCAAAACAGAAATAACCCTCATAGACAGCCAGGCAATTTTAGTATCGGTAATTAAACAGCTTGGGACCTTACAGCCTTACCTGGTGTACCAAACTAAGCATATTATCAAACATGAATCAAGTTCAATTTTCTAGCCTTACACTGGAAATTAACAAATTATTCATTGAAGCATGGAACAAAGCAGCAACCTAGTCCTGACAATTATTTCATTTGACAAAACTGCACTCATATATTTTATAAGCTAACTATTTACTTTGAAACTTTTAGTTTTTGATACTTACCAACTGAGCTAAGTACGCAAGAAATGTCATAGAATAATGTCATAGAATTGCGGTATTAATATTCCCTTGTTGTCGAAAGAGATGTTCAAAATCTCGGTTTCATCAGAGTCAAGTGAAATGACACCCATCAACTTTTTCCTCCAAATTTTACCGGCAAGGAAAAATTGCTGTAAATAGATATGCTGGCAGCCAATTTTCGTCCAGACGGATATTATTCCAATGGACCAATGGACACTGACTAATAATGGCTCTATCCCGTATCCCTAATAAATAGTAACGCCAATCAGACAAACGGGTCGGCATTTTGGATACATGGGTCTTCTTGAGATCATCCAAGTTCAGCAACTTTGTGCTTATCCCTGGACCCAGTTCAGTTCAAGAGAGAAGCTGGACAGTTTGAAGCTAGTTCAGCAGATTCACTCTCTTGATATCAACCTCTCGATAGGATATATATACGTTCAAAGTGTGATATGTTTTCGCTGCATGCTGCCCTTTTCCGTTGCATTCGTCTTACCAACGAGGAGACGGACGGAGTTCTACGTCACCAAGTACAGTGCATCGCTGGAGACCAGTCTTGAAACCAACTATCTGTTTGCACAGTACCTACTTGTGGTGCGTCGTGGCTGTCTGCGGATGGGGACGTGGCTACGTTTGCTCTCTCCGGCATGACCGAGGCCGTCACCGTCATCCGCCTGAACGTGGGGACCGGCCACGTTCAAGAAGCATTTCTCAACGAGCCCTCGTCCATCGTGCCAAAGTTCCTCGTGTCCTTCGCACAAATTCTCAGGTTAGCACCATTACCAATAGCTAGGGGTGGGAATTGTCGGTGCTATCAATTCGTAAACGTCGTGGATAGCGTTGGAGGTGGCGGATTTATGGGCAAATCGGGGAATTTTGCTCGTGCGCGGTCATTTCAATTTTCCTGTGATTTGAATGCGATGACTTTACTTTTCCTTGTATTGCAAATAAGCAGCTACCTTTTTGCAACATGGATGTTAGCAAATCTACAACAAGTCTAGGCAAAGGTGAGCGTTGTGAGAATTTCCGAATTGGCTGTAGTAAGCCCGCAGCTCCCTGCTGCCCCTCCCATCTGAAACAATGAGGTTGTATTTTGAAAATGAGCACTGAAAACCTGTCAAGAGTTGTGTTCGATTTCACTCAAATGTAGTAGCTTGCAGTAGCTTGCAGTAGCTTGCAGTAGCTTGCAGTAGCTTGCAGCAGCTTGCAGCAGCTTGCAGCTACTGCAACCTACTGCAAACTTGAAATCGAATAGCTTTGCAGTAACTGCAAAGTGAAAACGAACGGCAAATGGCTCTGCAGTAAGTTGCAGTGACAAAACAACCACACCTAAGGGCATACATAGCTGACAGCACTCAGGGGCCAGCTGTTCAACTTATTCACAGTCACATTAGCTAACATAACCAAGCTGTTCGTATACCTATCTTGCTTAGATTCGATAAGTTTCAGTATACATTTCATATTCAATGGGGATCTATTTTGTTTTTTCAGAGTAGACAGTATTATTCCTTACTACTACTAGTATCGTACTACTAGTATAGTATATTTAATACTAGAAAAACGTTATGCACTTTTTTGTTACGTTGAATGAGCTTGTGAACTTTTCTAGCATGACAAAGCTATTGACGCCAAATGAAGGCAGAGCGAGCCTAGCTTGCCGCGAAGTAAAAACTTGCGCGAGGATTTTCGCGGAAGTTGGATGGATACATTTGCTTCCAGGGGCAAGCGAGAGCCAATACCAACAGCAGACCTGATCCTGTTCAACTGCGATGGCCAGACTATGCTGGTTTCTCTCGGGGTCGATGGAAACCTCCGATACGCTATAATCGATGCTGCACCCACCAGTACGGTACGTCCCGTCTCATCGTTTCATCGTCCCGTCTGATACCTGATGCTGCGTCCCTATGTCGCAGAATTTTCGGGGAGGGAAGGGGAACTGCAGAACAAAACACAGCTCAGCGATGAAGCTGTCAAGGATAACAACTTGAAAGCCAAATACATGGCTAGTATTAATTTGAAGAATATTGAAATCAATTTTTTAAGACTCATGTCTCCTGACTAATTTCAGCACTATGGTTTTAAAAAAAACTGTTGGGGCAAGTTTGGCCCGATGAAGCTTTCAGCAGAGTTAGCGAAACGTTGGCAGTTTATTTGTTAGAAGTTTTCAGCAGTTTAACCCAGTTATTAACTGTTTTTTTTTTAAATATTGAAATCACTTCAAAAATTCCTGTTTAACGACGACTCCAACTCCAGACCTATTGCTAACATGGTACCTTGTACATGGTACCTTGTACATTGTATATGCTTAGCTCAGTGGTACAGCCGTTGCTATGCTAGTAAAAGGTCCGGGGTGCGAGTCCTCGAGAAAGCAGGTATTTTTGAAGTGATTTTAATATTCTTCAAAGCTGTCAACGGTCTTGCACAAACTATATCTCAAAAAATGCATTAAGAAATACAAATTCAGACTGGATGTATCGCATTTAATATGCCGCGATACGTACGGCCCATTACGCAACAGCTGTAGAACAAGAGTAGTGACTTCGACATGTACGTTATGACTGCCACAACTCATGACAGGCATCTTTCTTTGCAGCATCTTCTCGAGTTGATAAGCGCCCCGGTGGAAGGGCCAGGCTTCCAGCCGCACATGATCCGCCTGTGCACCGGACTGGACGGCCATCCGATGCTGGTCGTTCACCTCTGCTTCGAGTCCGACTCGACCTTCTACCTGCTGGAACCCGTCATCTCGGGCAGGAACTCTGTGGATTTCCAATTGTTCGCCACCATACCAGCAACCGACGTGAGTACAGGGGGAACGTTACCCGGAACACAACACTTTCCCAACTGCCAGCTCAGAGTTGACCAAGGCCGGACCAGGGGAAGAAATTCGTGGTTTGGGTTTACCATGGCGGTGCGATCCACTTTAGGCACTGTAAATAACATGGGGATTTGACAAGGATTACCAGTTTAAAGCCAAATACACGGCTAGTGTTACTTTTATAACTTGCTTAGCTCAGTGGTTAGAGCAGTTGCCATTAGGGATGTCAGTCAATATTTTTTATTGACATCGATTATCGAAATTGAACCAACTTTTAACATCTATTATAATCGATTATTTCAATATTTTCCAGAAGTTGGTTGAAAAAAAAAACAGGCTGGCAGACCTGCCATGCTATGCAAGTGAAATGCTGCATTTTAAAAAATGGCATCTCGGCCATGAAGTATAACTTGCAAGTACTTCAACAAATTTAAAAAATTCGTAGAAAAAATCTGCTTTGAAATTGTGTTGAAAATTTTAATCTAATATTTCAATTACTGTAAGTGACATCGATTAATTGTTTTGAGGTCATAATCGATTAATCGAATTGATTAATCAAATATATTAATCGAATCGATCGACACCCCTAGTTGCCATGTTAGCAAAAGGTACGGGGTTTGAGTCCTCGCGTAGGCAGGTATTTTTGATTTTAATTTTCTTCCAACATCGGGATGTAATTTTGTTATTCATTTGGTGTAAATCACGTTACGGGGACTTAATCGTGGGTCCCAGCAGTCTTGCGTCTGCGGAGGGAGAGGGGACGTCTTGGCCTCACCTCTCTTGGCGATGCAAAATATCTCCGTTGCATTTTATTGCGTTTGGGACTTACTGTTTATCTTAGTAATATATCCTTTCGCACCGGAGAACGAAAGATATCTTTGAAGTTGACAACGCCATATTTTTGAGTCCATCTATGTAATGGCTTTTTGGAGACAGCATCTACAGTTGTCAAGTGTACAAGTAGTGCTAGTGTAGCTAATACTTGACAGCTCACATGGTATAAACCAACTTTGCTGCCTATCACCCTCGATGTATGACGCCGAGCGCTATCTTTATTCAATTATACTAAAGCACGGTTCAATTTTCCGTTCAATTCCGTTCGATGAATCTCGACTTCAATGCATTGAACGTAAACTTGACTGCACTTGAAGCGAGCGGGCTACACGGTTCAATCGTAGCCTTCTGGAATTGCCAATTCTGCCTTCTCAAATGGCAGTGAAAGATAGCGAAAGAAGGCAGTGGCGTCTGACAGCATCAAATACTGCTCTCTTATGATTGTTCTCAAAAACTTGAGCGCTTGAATGGAATTAGAACATTACCTAAACGAAATGACTTGAGCTCAATCTTGTGTTCAAGTCTTTCATTCAACGAATCTTGTTCAAGCTATTGATTTAAACGAGTCAAGGAAGCTTGAGCTGCATGTATTAAACGAAAAATCGAACCGTGTAAACCTAACTTAATTTTCATCCAGATAAGTAAACAGTTTTTCTGAAATAAAACGAATTTCGATGATGGAATAGTAGGTTGGTTTAGCATAGATTTGAAATTGCTTGTGCAGCGTGTACTGTGGCGTGCACGAGATGACCCGAGTGTTTGTGTTTGCGTGCAGTTTGTGACGGCGCAGACGGACTTGGTGGACGTGTGCATTGCGGACGGAAAGCTGGTGGGTGCCTGGCGTGGTCCTGACGGGGCTTCCTTCGTGGCCAACACGCTGCTCGGCTACGAGTGCGACTGGGTCTGCGCCCGCATGGAAAACGTCACCCGGCTCTACGATGACACGATACGGGTGGAGGTAAGCAAACCCAGCGGGACTGCTTCTAGCGGCACGCAAAATCAACATCAGCTTCCGGTTCAGCAACACAGTGTCTCGGGTTGGAGCGTTGCACGCAACCTTTTTCCGTTTCGGAGTAGTGTTGCGCGGCTTTTGGGTCTCGAAAGGGTAACGGAGCTAGTAAAACTGTGTTTGGCGTGGGTATGCTTTCTTCGGTGGGTCGGGTTACTGATTAGGTACCTCGTAAGGTTTCAGGAATTCGCAATAGGAAGAGTTTGTGAAGACCAGAGATTTCAATGGAACCGAAAACCGCAAAAAACCAAAATTTTTGACTGAATCGTAACGGAGCTCTAACTGCAACGCACACTGCAAGGCAGACTGCAAGGCCCTCTTTTGGCTACCCAAGCAGCCTTTGAAATTTTACCCCTCCAAAAAGCATGTGAATATATGGTTTCAAAACGCTTGCCAATACACTTGTCGAGTTTCCCTTACCCTCAAGGGCCCATACCAGAGTAGGAGTTTGCACTAAAAATACAAGCCAAAATTTGCATTCTGTTGACCAAAAGTTGGTGAATGGCTGGCAGTATTTGCAAAATTCGCTTTTAGGTGTTGATTAGAAAAACTATGATTTGGAAGGGAAGCGAAACGGGAAAAACGTGTCTCCGATCCGGGAATCAAACCCAGGACCTCTCCCTTTCTCACCCAGCGACGCGACAGAGACATGTGCCGATTAGCTCAGCTGGAAGAGCACTCGACTGGAAATAAACGGGTCCCAGGTTCGAATCCCGGATGGACGTTTTTCCCGTTTCGCTTCCCTTCCATCTGACACTTCCTAGTACCTAGTCCTAAATTAGAAAGCCTCACTTCTCAAACTATGCTTTTTTTTAGAACAAGGTACGCTACTAGAATAGTAAATTGTCCAATGAAAGAGACGCTTCAAGATCACGTTTGCTCGATTGAAAATCAGTGACCCCGGTCATGTCTAGCTCTCTCTCTCTCTCTCCCAGCGACTGTTTTCCGTTTCCACAAGTGTACTTGCGTCGGAGCCAGACGATAACTACACATTACTAGTTAGGGATATTGGTCTCCAGCAGTAGAACATATTTACGATGCTCACATGTTTTTCATAACTGTCTGCACATGTCCTTTGTTTAGGTGCCGTTTGGAATTGCAAAACGTACACAAAATAGTTTGATAAAAGCCTTCCTTCCCAAATGCCTGAGTCACCCAGCAGTGACCAATATGGTGGCAAGCCAAGACTGACAATTCCTCCCTGGACTTGATGCATGAGAACACCCGGTCAACCTCATCGGGGGCAACAACCTCGTCGTGATGGACACACCTGAGATGAAATTCGCTTAACTGGCGACTGTCATCAAAATTTGCCCGAAACCTACAAATACGCAAAAATTTGTAACAATTTAATCTGTGATGAACCCTGGTACACCTTGCAAACATCTGCAAGAAAAAGTGTGCAATTCAAAAGATTGCGTTTTGCCGAAAACGAAAAACTTTTGGCTCTGCCTTTTACGTATTCATGATGAATGAATATTGAAGTTTATGGACGCTTACACCGCAAGGTTACGTTACCGGGGCTGTCTTGTGTCGATTTTGGACGTGGAGGGCTTAAAGGATGGAATACTTTGTGGTGGCTAGAAGAGAAAGGAGGTGCAACTCACCAAACTCATCAAACTCACAAAACTCACCAACAGAAGAAACTTGCATGCGCACAGAAAATGGTGTTGTTGATGTTTCTGCTTGTGCCGAACTTTAAACGTAGAAATGAGACAAATGATGAAGACATACGAAAAGTTGTGCAAGTCGGGTGGCGAAACGTCCACCACTAGGTTTCGCTGCGTTTACTATCTCTTTTTTTTGCTACGTCGCACCTCCTTTCTTCTGCAATACGCAACAAAGTGTCGTGTATCAATAAATAAATAAATTGTATGCCTTTATGAATATTGTGTTTATGGTTCATGTGTATGTGCGTATGTACTTGTGTATATTTGGTTAGTTATCGAGGTTTCTTTAAAAACCATTAAAGCTTGTCAATCCAAGGAAGTCATCTGCTAGGACATGAGAGTGAAAATTGTTTGGTCGAGAGATGTCGCCGTAGAGTTGTGTGTGTAGCGATGGATTAGTAGCGTTTCTCGCATTGCGTTGGGATTATCTGGAGGACACACTCGAAGGGGGGGGGGGGCTTGGGTAGCCAAGAGAGAATGTGGCTGATTGGCAGACACTAGAAGATCTGATTCAACGATCCCAGGGGTAAACACTGCAAATCATTTCCTTTTGCTTGTTGTTTCGCTAGGCTGCACTTCCCACATCTCGTGATGGTGCTTTTTCAAGTGGGACTTTAACAACACTTTGCGATCGCCATACGTGACTCTGTTTCTGTTGCAAACTTTTGTTCGGTAGCTGCTTTGTTGGCATGGCAACGTAAGTAGCTGTACGTGTACGTAGGGGGCAATTGGTATGGGACTTCTTAAAAGATTTGTTTCTTAATTTATATGGCTGTGGACGGAGGGCTGGCTAGGGATGATTGCGAAGGTTTGCGCGCCCTGATCGTATCCGACACTTTCTATGTCCTAAAATTTCATCTAAAATCCTGAAACCCAATCAGTGCATAGAGGAAAAATAAATTGAGGCACCTGACATAACTTGGTGTCCAAATGTTTGAATTTGCTTGGAGCTATGAATTTTTGCAAGTACGTCATTTAAGCAATGTTCGGAAGTTCTTTGAGGTGAGGCTTTATGCACCTTTTGGTTGTGATAAAGTCAGGTACCTCTATTTATCCTTTCTCAATACACTGATGTTTTTTCATAATCTTTTGCGCATTTTTGTGGCACAAAGTGTGAGTTACGGAACCTCTAAACCGATAAAACGAAGCCACTCTTCATACTAGAGCATAGCTGGCAGTTCAAGGACAGCCGACCGTCAAAAATCCTCGTAACACGGGGGAGTTGTCTAATGAAAATTGTTTGGTTGCAACAACAGATCAAAGCCTTCTGTACCAGTGTAAACAATGGATGGAGTTAATAAAAGCAGATGAGTTTTGAGGTTAGGTTTACTGAGCTGTCCGTACAGGCTGACTATTTTGTGGTTCTGCAGACTTGGTGCGATGGTGCGACCACGTTTAACCACGCTGGTCGCACCGAGTGAATGTGGCACTAACCAAGGATTCAGCCCACCCATGTAAATTGCTCAAAGCAGCAAATGTTCAATGGATTTTCAAATTTTCCATTTTTGTGGAAAAATGCACGGCATTGGGAAATTTCCACATTTTTCCTACCTGTGGAAATATTTCCAAGGAACATCCCTATACTCTGTGTACTGGGAGAGCATACTTTTCCGCCAGGGGCGATGGTGGCAGTTAACACAGGAAGGTATGGCTAGAGAGCCTATATGGTGGGTGTAACGCAGCATGCTCTCTCACTGTATAGACTGTAGTGCCGTTAGCACAGGAAGGTATTGCTAGAGAGCCTATTTTGTAGGTGTAATGCAGTATAGAGTACAGATGCCTGTGAGGTGGGTGTATTGAGAGATGGGATATCGCTGAGGCGCACAGAAATGTAGACAATGCAACCGTAATTGGGTTTTTGATGGACAAGCAGCCTATAAAAGCACAACATGACCATGTGGTCCATCCGTTCCACAGGCTCTACTGGTACATTTTAACGGGCTTTTTGTGTACTTCACATTTGGTAAACATGATGATGATTGTGGGTAGGTGTACGTTTCGCCCACGCCAACGTGGGGGAAACGTCGTTTAAATAACTTTTTAGGTCCTTCTTAGGACCAAAATTGTCTTACATCAGAGCATTACCGTACACCTACCCACCATCAATTATGGGCTCTGAACCACTCCGCATAACCATGATGATGACTATTGGTGTTTAGCGACTCACTCGACCTATCGTCCTGTGACATTGGTCATATGGCGTCGCTGAATGATAGGGTGATGATGAGGGTGATGATGAACCTAACAACAGGGGAAACCCGGTGCCGGCACGTAGCCTAACCCTGTCGAAAAGCACCAAGGGGACCACCGCGTAACGTCCCTTCCGAAGGACAGTACAACTCAAACAGCATGGAATTCCTCCACTAATCCGTGCCGCCCAGAGGTTGATGGCAAGGGGAGTGAAGCTGCTGCACTAACTTTAATCGTCCAACCTCTCCTGAACAGAACTGGGTCTTGGTATGAAAGGTGATCTACCAAACCTTTGACCCAACGCTATGTTATTTAGCTTTGATGATCCCACGAGAGCTGGTGTATCCAGCATGCCAGACACATTTATTGTGAAGGGTTTCAAGCAGCAGTGAGCTTTGCCACGTCTGACAAAAGTGGAGAAATTTGAGCGCAAGCAGATCTTTGACAGGAATTTTAAAAATCAATGTGGAAATTCAGACTTTGTTTTATTGTATGGTTAATAAGTTACTGCAACTCAATAGATGGAAAAAAACTTAACACTGAAAATACACTCTTAAAGAGCCTTGCGTGGCATTGACAAGAATGACCATGTAAATCACTGCTTTTGTCACTTTCCGTGCTTGATCAATGTGCTGTCGCCACCTTGAATGGCTGCCGTAACTAGATCTGTGATTAGCCCATTTAAACCCAAGCCGAAACTGCGCCAATGTAGTGGCTTGGACTAGTATGGTGCAAGCAGTATTACATTCTGCCGTGGTTCATGAATTTCAAACAATTAACGCGGTTTTTGCAGGTCACACCGTTAAAACTTTAGATAGAGTGCGCGCTGTGCATTCAACACACAAAAACCCAAGTTGTCACTTTAGAGATGGCTAGTGATGTGGTGATTTTACCCGCACTCAGGTACGATGGCAATTTCAAAGAAAATGACGAATCAATGCAGTTCTGCACTACTTGGGCTTGTACTATCACAGGCTGTACACTCTAAGAAGGTATGGAAGAAAGGGTCATTTGAGCTCAGCAAACTCCTTAAGTAGGTACTTTTATACAACTTTGGGAATAATTGGACGGCAAAAAGACATAACCAATTCAGATTTCATCATTTGGATGAGATTCGTGACTCGTGAGCAGTTTCTCAATGCCGTGAAAACACACAGAAATCATGTTAGGTGATTTTTCAAACTAAATGCCAAGTTTCCCAATGTGAATATTGGAACTCAATTCAACTAATCCCAGTATAGCATTACAAACTTATTACAGAGGCTTAGCAAATTTTTTAAAAGCAATTTGTAACAGTAAATATTTACGGTAAAGTCCCTGTCTGACGGTAGATTTACTTGTGAACAAATTTGCGGAAAGTTCAGATCTTTTGTCTTAGGCCAGTACAGCTGTCACCCTTTCTTCGGTGAGTGCCGTGCGCTAACTCGGAGCTCAAGTGGGAGTCAGGTTAAATGCCACAGCAAAAACCAAGCAAAGCCAGAGAAATTCATTTGAATCTTTTTTGTTGATTCTAATGCCAAAACATGAGTTAATAAATTCAATTTTAGAATCACCTCAGATTTACCATAGTATTTGTACAGACAGAGTAATTGACAAGGAATAAACTTTTAAAGCCACTCATAACCACTCATAATATATATCATATAAAACCACTCATATAGATTAAAATCACTCCCAAAATACCGTACCTTGCTTAGCTCAGTGGTAGAGCATTTGCCCGGTAAGCAAGAGGTCCGAGGTTCAAGTCCTCGAGTAAGCAGGTATTTTTGAAGTGATTTTAATATTCTTAAAAAGACAGAGTAATTACTTGAAAAATATATATGACAGTACACAAATTTAAAATATAGGCAGAAACATAAAAAGGCACTAGCAAATTATAACGCTATAAATAAAAATTTCAGTATTTTCTGTGTATGCCCTTTTGATAAATTAGCCGAGGGGAAAAACACTGCTTCTATGATTGGTGCGTGTGTGAAGTGGTGGTTGCTCGGTTGGTAAGTGATAGGTTTGCATTCAGAGTTGCGTTGAAAAGCTCTATTTCCGCCTCGACCTCGTCATGGCGAGCCCATCGCTTCTTAGCCTCTTCTATGGCAATCACCGCCCACACGATCACCTGCTGCTCCAGCACACATAGCTGGCAGTGCTTTTCCAGCACCAGCTGGTACTCGGGCTGGTCCTACGCACAAACAAACAAACCAACCAACTTACAAAAAAAACAAACCAACTAACTAACAAACAAACCAACGCAAGCATACAAGCAAACGAGAATGACAATCTTCGCTCATTGACACTTCACCCACAAATACCGGTTTTTAGCAATTGAAACTTGTCTGTAATTTATGCATAACCTTTGCGTTTTCGAGGTTCAACTCTGCAAAGCTGGTCGACTTGAGGTTCTCATGAATTATAGTTGGGTCAAAGCGTGAACGAATTCACTGCATATATTGCATATATTACGTAACGCGAATCAAAATTCATCACAGTTGAGAACATTCGTGAGCTTCCAATAAGAATGCAAAGAAGTGCACAAAAAGTGGACTTCTTTTAGTGGACAAACCAACATTCTTAGCCACTTTGTGAACTAGTTTTTTTGAAAACCACTTCCAAGACTACGAGTCGGATTTGAGTGTGAAGAATTTCATTTCTTCATTGCGTTCCGCTTAGAATTCAAACATAATTTTTCTTTACATTTTCTCCTACCATGTGTTTTTAAGCAAACTGTGCCACTTTCGAAATTTTGAGTTATTGGTTGCTCAAAACGCTTGCTTTCGACTGTAGCAAAAAAGGATGCCATTTTATTGCTGCGATAGGCTGTTGCCAGGGTTTCGATGTTGAGATTAGCTTCCCATTAGGGTCATTCCAAATGACACCAACGTGGACTTAAATGTAGAAATGTTGGTTTCATTTGGAATGGACCCATTAGCTTGATTTGGTGTCGAGTATAGTAGGCATAAGCATGCAAAATGATGTCATTTTGCGTTTTCAGTATCAGTCTAATTTGTGACAAATTCTGACTTAAAAATGACACCTGGCAAAGTAAAATCACATTTGTAATTCTAAAATAATTCGTCATTCACACTTCACCCATCGTTAGTTTCAAGTATTCATATTAATTGCGCATTAATAAAACCGATAAAATATTGAAACTACCATCGTAGAGTCCTTCTAGTGACTTCGTGACTAGCTAGCGTGAGCTAGCGGATTCTATCGATGGCAGCCTTGTTAAGTTTCTGAATGAAGTTACCGATCACTGCTGGAAACTTTGCAACAGTGTGTTTAGTTCCAAATTTCGTGAAAATATCTTCTACTCTGGATAACAATTTTATCTAGTCCAAATATAACATTAAATCACCACTTAGACTGTTCTGACAGTTGCAAATATCAATGTATACATCAATCATGCCTGCCAGTGCTAGGACACATTCAAACATCTATTATCACTCATCTTTTTTGATTATAGTTAGTACACAAAATTTTCACTACATTTCTAGTGTGGACAGCATTAAAAAATGTTAGTTTACTGTAAATAATTTGGTGGCAAAAACTGGCCTGTTTAGCAGCCAGCATTGGAACATTGAAGTTTGAAGCGTAAAGCCAAACACTAATATGTGGAGCGTGCTTACCGGGGTGATGAGCTTAAGCGTTGCGGCATACTCGCCCACGACGAGGTGTGCTTTAATCAATAAAAGTCTCTGGAAAATCAGGAGACAGAGAAACGGTGTCACAACTTGTTAAAACAAACGCTATTGGTATCTAGGAAAGACGTAACAAGACTGTAGGCTGACGTAGATCATGTCAGTAGCTGCAGTAGCTAGCTGGTAATTGTCAGTTGCAGTAAGCTTACCATCGCCTGGCATTTATCAACAGTCTCCTTCCTATCTGCCTTGATCTTCTTGGTATACCAGAACCCTAACCCAACCTGTAACCCAAACGACCGGGATTAGCTGGCGGCATCGAGACAACATACCGACAAGAGTGCGCAATCAGGATGTCACGGGTTTGATCCTGAGACAGGCTATCCCGGCTATGTGATTTTTCATGGGATACAATTACTAAGGGCTAACCGCACTATTTTCACGCTTTCTCGGCCAAGTTTTGCCTATAAATAACTGTTGTTACATACATTATACCTTTCTGACAAAGCGTAAGTCATTTTTGATTGGTTCAAATGAATTGCCTGTTTTGACGTTTATTGACCAATGTTGTTGACAGAGGTGTCTTCGAGCATGTTGCTTATAGGGCGCCACGGTTGGCTTTTGCCGCGCGAAAAGGCGAGAGAGGCTGTAGTTACACTGTGGTGACAAAGGATGAAAGATGGCTGCCAGAAACCAGAAGCCAGAAGTCATAAGCAGCCATGTTTAGAGCAGAAATCATAGACAAATTACCTAATATTGCTCACAAGGGCATGACATTTCTTGAGCAAAAAGAAAAACTAACTCTGCACAGGATCAGAAACATATTTATAAAAATATGCAAATAGATACAAAAATATTTACTATAAGCAACTGCAATGTGGATCACGGCACGGCCAGAGCTTAAAGATTATGAACCCTTGAAATGCAAGAAGTAAAGCTGCTCAAAATTCTTTTTTTCCCAAAACCAATAGCTGAGTGGAACAATTAACCTTTCAATAACAGAAGAAGTGCTAAAAGTCTAAACAATTTCAACCGCTTCCGTCATTTTTTTAGAACTAGTATGTAGAACTTCATGTGTCGGAATTTGCAAGGCTCCATTTCTGTAATACATTGCAAGATGTCCACAAAATTGTCAAGGAAAATGTGTTTCAAGGTAAAAAACCGGCAAAAAAAATAGTGTTCAAAATACTGTTTTACAAACTGGGTACGAACGCTAAAAAGTATATTTTAGTGACTTGGCATTCTTACCCAGTATGTAAAATAGTTTTTTTGAAAGCTAACGCCAACACTTGGAACTAGAGTTAAATCTAAAGACTTTTATATGAAAATAAGGTGGTCAGACTTATGCAATTATGCCGTTTCGTGTGGCTTTCGTGTGGTTGGCTGCAGGTAGGCTGCAGCCATGCAAAGCTCACCCATGAAGCACAGACGGAGACCACTGCCAGGAAAATGAGTGTGGGCACGAGAGCCGCGCGTAGAGCGGCAAAGATGGGATGCGGCCTGTGGCGGTACCCGAATAGAACCATCACATCGTCCCAACAGCCCGCCAGCCACTCCTTCAACTCGCCCAACACCTTTTGTCCCCTCAAAACGTCGTGGCGTACGGGCGGATCTTCCCACCTCGACCGGAATGGGTTGATAGGACGTGGCTCTGCCATTCTCGGCTTGGAAATCAATAGCAATTTCCCAATTGATAGGAAATTGGAGACTCTTATTTGGATAAGTGCAATCTTTGGAAGAGCCTTTCAATTTAAAACAATTTGTTATCAAAATAATTAAACAGTTGTAAAGACAAAACAATTAAACAGTTATAAAGACCCCCTGGACACTACTGGCGCCATTTGCAAAATGTTTAGTAATTTGGGATGAAACCACCACCTTGTGGATCCTTCAAACAGACCATTTCCATACTTGCTATTCCAGAGTCAATAAATTTTAAATACTTACCAAACAAGTTTTAAGACAACATTCAAAAAGGCTTAATCCAGAGTCGACAATGACTTATATAATGCAGCCCCATAAGAAAAACATTCCACACATGGTTTTAACTGTTTCTGGAATGACTTCTTGAATGTGGTCTATTGTACATATTGACTATAAAATAGCAATGATGTAACTGGTGTTTTGGCCCATTAAAAAAATTGCAAATTTGGAATAAACCACTTGGAAAATGCCATTCCACTGAAAATTAAAAATTAATTGTAAATGCATTTCTTAGGGGGACAGGTTTATTTTTAGCCTCGTTCTAGTGCCAAGGAATTGTGAAATAATTGATATGTTTTTATACTGAAAACCAAGAGGAGGCTGTTATCTTTTCATGTAGTTTTGAAAGAGTATATGTATCAATGATTATGTGAGGAAATGGAAACTTCCCTCCTTTGGCTAACAGTGACAGCTGACAGCTGATGGCAAAGATTTGTTTTTTGTCTGTAGTTCTAGTAATACACAATCCACTTGTTTCATGGTGCAAAATTAACATCTATAGAATAAAATATACATGAGAAACACCAGGCCTCACCTGTAAAATGTAGGCATCCTTGGCCAAATTAAGTCCTCACACATTATGTCTTAAAAAACCGGCTTGCCGAATTTTCAAAGCATTTAATGGACGACTAGTGATCAAGGAATTCCAGAGTCAATCAACGTTGGGGGACAATGCTTTTCTTATGGCGTTA
>QKMV01000461.1:4027-22583 GCA_003287335.1 Lednia tumana
GTATTCATTCACGGTCCTCGGACGGCATGGACCCAATTGTTAATCGAATCCAATCTAGCTGTACGTCTATTCACGTTTCACGGTAGCGGTACCTACCTCTTAGTATTCATTCACGGTCCTCGGACGGCATGGACCCAATTGTTAATCGAATCCAATCTAGCTGTACGTCTATTCACGTTGCATGCATTGCAAGCATTTCGATTTGCACCACTTGCACTGTCCATCGATACGCATACTTTATCTCAAGCAGGACCGTCCCTGAAATGCAGTGACGACGTCAGGAATTTTCCACTGCGGGCGCCTAAGTAAACCCCAAAAACTGACGGGGTGACGAACCGATTTTGTGTGTTTTATTTAGAGGAGGGGGGGGGGGATATATTCAGCACAGCCTCCTTCATGACGTTTCACTCGTTTTTTACAGTCTTCCCCATCGATTAATTGCTGAGTTAGGACAAATACTGCACTTTCTGCAGGAGAGGCAAAACGAGCGTCAAATAGACATGATTTCAGATTCACAGTTTCCTTGAAGCTGTAGCTTAAAACTTTAAATATCACAATCTCACAGATCTCGACAATCTCGCAGATTCTTCTCAATTACTATAGCTATTTGTTGTACTGATGTTTAGCAAAAATGGGCAAAACGAAGGATATTGTTGTGTCTATATTTTGGTTTCACAATAGAGGGGGGGGGGGGTAATGAGGGGGGCTGGAGGTTTTTGCCGGAGGGACCGGCCTCCCCCTAGCGTCGTCACTGCTGGAATGGCACATTAGCAACACTTCATATTATGATCGACGCCAGACGGTACCGTCTTTCATTCAACGCAATTCGACTCAAACGGTTCTTGCTTGGTTCCAACGGTTCCAACGGTTCCAGGTCCTATTCGAAATACAATTCTCCAAAAAATCATAAGGAAATGACGCATGAGCTCAGCAGGGTAGGTTGGCAATTGAGACTGACTTATCGGTATTGGTAAAATTCATTTCGCTCAAAGACCAAATGAAATAACAAATATCAAACTCGGCAATGCATAAATGTTCACACAAATAGCGAAACGGCTTTTATACTTTAAACAAAACTGTTAATAACTGGGTTAAACTGCTGAAAACTTAACTGAAACTAAACTGCTTTTATACTATTATACCTAAGCAAAATTATGATCGGTACATATTAATTACATATAATAACGACGCACATTTTAAATTTTGCATAGGCATATTGGATGCCAGTGTACTTATTACCAGCTATCGGTAATATTACTTTATTACGCTATATTAAAAAATATTACCTGGGAATACGTAATTACTTAAAAGTTTCATAAATGTGGTTCAAAGACTTTCGGGACGTTTATTGACCAACGAAATAATGTGCATCAGGCTCACGATAGCTGAGTTTTCGCTTGACATCAATGGGTTTCGGTCTCCCCAAAAGAAAAATTTCCCTCACCACTGCACGAAGCGTCAACTTCAGATAAGTACTGCACTACAATATTCTAGCGCCCGCTCGACGGGCAGTGGTATTCTTCGGCTTCGCCACGAAATATGTTCTTTGCCTCGACTTTGGGATTTGCCATTCTGGGCTTTGCCTTTTCATTTGGGCTTCGTCTCTTAAATTTGGGGTTCATGTTCCAATTGGGGAATTTCCCTCTCATGGTTCAGCCCGATGGACTTTCTTTGCCTGCCTTTCTTACTAGAAACGTAATTTTTGGATTATTTACCTTTATTTTCCACGTTGAGCCAGATTATGCTTCCACCCTATGTGCTTCGCCTCAAAAATTTTGGGCTTCGCATTTGGGCTTAGCTCTCTTTAAAGCGTTCTATTATTACCCGATGCGCCGGACCACTGGGCCGGTTTCGCTACAGATTGTTTCCTTTTTTGTACATTTTTTTTTTTCAAAATTTGAACATTGGAGTGTAATCCGCAATGCAGGAATTACTCAGAAATAAAACCATATAAACTCACTCTGAAATTTCTGAAAATTTTTGGATTCCCACGCCGGCGCCCCGAACTGCGCGCATTCATACTTTTCTGAACTGTACTTAAATGTGTCTGAACGTTCAACTTCCGTTATGAATCTCAATTTTCCCAACCATCCCCCCCCTACCCTAAAAGGGCCCATTTTTGGTCGCACGGGGTCGTGACTCCCAGGTTGCGTCACGTTGGTAAATGTTTGGCATAGATAAAGATGTTCAAATGTCGAACTCAAACGGCGTGGAAACGTATGAAGATCTTAATTTCCCGTTGAAACATACACGGCCATACACGGACATGTCTATAGAGAGGATACTGATGCAGCTCCGCCTCACGGGGGAAATTATTTCTATGACTTCTTTATTGCAGGCTTCCAGCATCCACAACACGTGATGAAGACGATCTCTTATCGGAATCCTGCCTAAAAATGTAATTCAATTCAATTTAAATTAATACAATCCGTGCATTACACGAAGAACAGACCAATATTTAAATTTCCATAAACATACAAATATCACGATTAGGTAGTATTTTCTGATGTCATTAAAATCCCCTGTGTATATGCGCTTAGCTATAAAGCCCTCTGTATACCCATTGCCCTCTCTTCCCATAGCCACCTCCATTCACCCTTCTCTGTCTCTCTTTTGATCCTCTTTGCATTTCCACAATCCCCCAATATACCCTTCCACTTTCATCCCCGCTTTTCTATGCAATCTGTGAGAGACTGAGCTCAATAATCTAGCCATTAAATTTCATCCTAGGTCATCCTATGGAAAATGAAATCCAGTTTGCAGTTAGCATGCAGGAGCACCGATGTGACGAGCCTGCAACAAAAATGTTCTCTGCCATAAGGAAATGAGACCGACTGGTGTCCCTCCCCAAAAATGTAGCTCCTATGCTGACTCCGCGTTCGTGTTTACACTTTTCCGCTTTTCTCCATTTCTGTTGCAACGAGAATGCGAATGACGTTGCAATTTTCACGCATGACGTTATTTCAGACCATGCTCTTCTCAAAAATTCTAGTTCTACCATAGAATAAGGCTATTCTATGGTTCTACGTTATTATTGCAGTTAGCTAGGGGAAAAATGATAAGCATGAGAAGCTTGAACAACACTTGAATAAGCCGAGCTCATTGTTACAACAACCGGGACCGGGGTTAACTTTAAGATAGTTTGTTCGAATCCTTGCAAAGTTAGCGTGGGCATATTACTTAAATCCAGCGTCGATCTCTTTGGAGACTTAGTAATGCACTTGAAGGAAGTATACAGGGAAATACCTACGCAAACGTAGGCAGCAGCGAACAGTTGTACACTAACTTCTATAGAAGAGAAACTCAGCCAGGAGGGAAACGTGTACAGAGAACGGCGAGTGTTGCTTTCTTGCTTGCCATCTCTTAGCCTTGTTTCAGCTGTTTGCCAAATTAGCTACACGCCATTTGAAATAAATAGCACAACCAGGGTTTATTCAGTGAATTGATTCAATTTCAACTTCAGCCATCAATTGGAATGGGTGTGTTTTCCCTTGATTAACAACGGAGTATTTTATCTAAAAAAGAACGATATGATTTCCCAAGAGTACGGAAACAGTTTGTTTAGCCTTTGCATATTTTATTGGTTACCTACTCGCAATGGAGCGCAGTATTCGCAGCATGGCATATCTTGTCATTCGTTTGTAAGTGCAATTGAACTATATTGCCTCTCGTATTGTACATGTACCTCCGATGAAGCGTACGTTTATTTATATTAGAGGAACAATGCCTGATGAGATTCCTCTCCTTCGTATAGAATAAACATATTTGACTATAGTTTATTATCACCCGCTCGATGGGCGGAAGTATATTTTGGCTTCACTACGAAATTTGTTCTTCGCCTTGCACTTTGGGGACGATCATTCTGGGCTTTGCCTTTTAATTTGGGGATCGCCTCTTAAATTTGAGCTTCATGTTTCAATTTGAGAATTTCTCGCAGTCATAAACAAATACCATAAGAAGCCTACCCGAGATTTCAGTAAATTTTAGATTACGTCGCCTGCATAGTTTTCTGAACTGAACACGAATGTGTCGGAACATTCACCTTCCAATGTGAATGTAGGTAAAAATCTCAGTTTGACCTCCCCCCTCCACCCAAAATAATGTGTATTATTATACTATTAAACGGTATCACGCGTCTTACCCGCTATCTTTAGCGGGTCAACACTGCTAGTTCTCTCTAAACTGACCGAATTAAGGGTCGAGCCTTGCATTTTCGGCCACATAATTAGATTTCAAACATTTCGAAGCCGGGTTGGAACCGCTAGCCGCTTTTGAAATGTTTATTGGACGAAACGGCTTCGATCTTGCCAAGCCCGCCTCAGCATAAATGGTTTGAATTTAACTCGTTTATTTAAATAAATGTGTGCCAATCTCGGATCATTTGTATGAACATCATATGAAGGATTGCATTTTGAGCGATTCAAGACGTATTCAATAGACATATTTTTTGTTCAATTTGCTGTAAGCGCCTCGAGCCTGTTTTACTTTACACGGACAACATTTTCATCCAATTTCCATCCACCAATAATTGTAGCAACAAATGATTACATCGAAACTGAAACTGCGGATGAAAATTTTGACCGTTTAAAACAGGCTTCAGCGTTAATTCTCCAGCCTTGATGATTTCTCGTTTTACTGTAATGATCAAGTAAATATTCTGGTAAAATTAAGTACCCTGCACAGCAGGAGAAAAATTTCTACATTTCGAGCCAGCTTGCGCAGATTTTCTAGTTTCCTGGAAATTTCTATAGCCTATAAATAGCACTCGTCTGTAGATACAAACATACAGAAAACTTGGAGATCAAGATTTAATAACTTAATATAAGAGGGATAATGTCTACTTTATCTTATTATTTTCTCATGCAAATCCTGCAAATGCAAAAGCTGAAGAGATAAGTTGAACCATTGTCTTCCTATTACCTAGGTATTGCACAAATCTTAAGTGGCGATGTCATTTATTTTTCTAACACCATCGTTATGTTGCGTGTCGCCTTTTCCCATCAACAATAAAGCAGTCTACGGAAGAGAAGATAAAAATGAAATAGTATGAAAACTTTTATGAGAGCTTTGTTTGCTGTGCTGTATGGTAGTACTATCATAGAAAAGAAAGCCTGGCAAGAAACACAACACATAGTATAATTTCCCTGGAGCTTACCGGAGCACCTGCCATCTAAGGTCTCCCAGAGGAGGTTCTCAGTTGGGTCATTTCTCTGCCAGACGCTGACAAATTGCTAGAGAAATCGTTGAATTGTCATCCAAAAACAACCCTCACTTTTGGGGGAAAAACACACCTAGCACCAAAACCTAGAAACTAGAAAGGATCACGAGAGAAATATATGGCTTTCGTAAAAAGCTAGTAGCACAAGCAGACCACTCCACACGTATACAAATTCTTTTACGACCAGTATCCTGCATGGGCGTCTTTGGTGAACAGCATTATCAATTTTCATTCGTCATAAGTTCCCCTATGGATAGGTAGGGACTGGATGGGGAAGGTACTAGCAATTTTCACAAGAAACTGAAAGAATTTTGTTGTGAAGGGAGTCTAAGAGCAGAAAATGATCTAGACCTGGCCACCGCCCGCATTGCCACTTGCCAGAAATAACTATTAATCGCATCAGGCGACATGCACTCAATAGATCAGAATATGATACCTAATATGTCCCTGGACCACCTATTTTCTTGAGACGAGCCGTAAGCGCAGCCGAAATCCTTTCCTCAGCTACTTATTTAGTATCTGCGCCTATTGTACAACTACATACCCTACTCATCGCAAAGATTTAGGAATACACCTTTTCGGAGATACTCTCTCAAGAAACTTATCAGAATACCTACCAATAAAAACATTTTTTCGTTTTGCATGTCGCATTCCAATATTCGAATGCGTGCTCAAATTGAATGCCTATACGATGGATGCCCATATAGGTTGGAAAAACAGTAAATGCGTGAAGGTATGAAATGAAAACACAGAATATCTTGTGAGAATATATATCATGTCAATAAAGCATTTTCATTAAATTACAGCTGCAAAATGAGAAATCTGTATTTTATCATCATTCTTTTTGCTGCCAACATCTTAGAGATGTTCATATTCTTGCTTTTTAGGTCTTGCCCCCTGGTTTAACCATAACTTGTTATTTTATACAATAGTATCCATCATATCAACTCTATTTTTTTTGTTTATACATTTACATAGATTATTCATACTGTAAAAATCAGTTGATCAATCACAAAAAATATTTTAACATGCTTCCTTGTTTCTACACATCCATTCAAAAACAGCTTGATTAACATTTATCTGGCAATCGCCAAATACTGGTTAAAACTCCTTAGTAATAAAATCATCCTTGACAGAACACAAGACTGATCATGGTTTCCAGAGAAGATAATTAAGATCACTAAATTGAAAACAAAGCAATGCAAAGATCAATTGATGGATAAGAAAGAGGTCAGTAAAATAATGCATAAAAACTGATTTAGCCTACTCCTACATAAGAGCCACCTTTATTTACGTTTAAGAAAAAGTAATTAGTAGGTACTAAGTTTAGAAATTCCATGAATCATATGGGAGATTTTTCTGTTTGCTAAGCGCTACATCACAACTTTTGCTTGCCCGTGGGTCTTTGGTAATATTTCAGTTTGTACATAAATAATTTATTGTATGGCTTATTTTAAATATTTACAAAGAGCAACAGGACTAATATTTCCGATCAAATGATATCAACCCATTGATTTCATAGCAGAAGCATGGACCATGGTCAAAATTATTAGTGCTCATGTTAATTGCAACATAGTTGCATAACTTTGTTCAATAACATTACAACTTAACATCAAACTGTGCAAAAACCACGTTCTATAGAGAAATTTACAATGGTTATAATTTATTTATAAAAATCTAAGATGAATTAACACAAATGAGGCAGTTCACCAACATTGCTACAATCATGAATAGTGAATACCTACAACCAAACAAGACAAGCAAATCATTTTTTGCTTGTATGGATGATGCAACCTCTCCTATAGAATTATTAATTACAGAAAATTCATCATGCAAATAAATATCACCAGTAAAACGACGATATTGAAAAATGTGCCATCCGATTAGAATAATAATGACCAATGATTCCTCGGGTGCTTAAGTTCAACTGCAAGGAATGTCCCTAACAAGAAATATCACTAGAAAGCTTTAATACAAAGAAGTCGAAGCTAATCAATGGTACCTTCTAATGAATAGTTGTGTAAAGAGAATAATTCAGCATTATCACTGTTATGTTAGGTAGGTATGTGGAAATATTTGATACAACCCTTAAAAGATATAGTACATTCAGAAAGGAAATATCCATTAAAGCTACCAATAACTAATCAAATTTAAGGGAAATAATTTTTATTTCAAACCTAGGCATGAGCGCCACAAAAAAAAAATACTCGACTGGCCCAAATCCTGGCATTGACTCAACAATCTGGAAATAGTAAACAGTCACGACTAAGAAAACTTGTTGGTCCTGTCAAAATGTGTGTGGAAGGAAGTGAATGTATAACACTATAAAGCCTTTCCAGCGCTTTGTTTATTTCAAAGACATAGCGAGGGTACGAGAACTGAGTATAGGCCCACATAAGTAACACTATCGGGAAAATACAACCGCATACCTACATCAATATTGAGGAAAGATATTTTAGGAGACTGTTTTTGACTGTTATCTCACAAAGAACAATAATTCCCTTATCTATGTGATTTCCCAATCTATCCAGAACATATCAGAGTTTTTCCAAAAAGTTCAAATTAGTTGTGGACGGCTTTGTTTTCTCTGATAATTAATACACCCTCCAGTCTAGTGACACCCCATTTTCAATACTGACTCACTGTAACAATTTGAAAACAAAATAAAATACTTGATACCTAATTCTATATTGGATTTACAACTGCTCCAGTACTTGACTAAAATTACTTGATACCTAAATGTTAATTACCCAAGTTTTTAGTTTATACCAGCAGAAATGGAATGTAAAAGAAGTGTTATCTGCAATAGAATCATAATGTGAAGTCACAAAGAAATTAAAAATGGGAACTCCTTGAATAGTAATACTTACACAGATGTACGTATAAAGCTTAAAAACAACAAAGACAATTATTTTGCTACAACAATCATTGGTGCATTTGGTAATGAGCTACCAATGTACTTCTTCAAGTTGTCTGTTAAACTTAAACATCTTATGAATGTAGACAACTTTTGACAGCCAGCTTTATCCAACAGTATTGCAATAATTGTGAAACAAAGGAACACTAGAAAGGGCCTTCCAAGTGATAAATCTTTGCTGGAATTAAATTTACCTGTTTTCCAATTTACAAAAACTCAACAAAACATTCCCGATTGATAAAAACACCTTTCCACATCTTAAACCAACAACCTAAATTCAAATGTGTGATTGGGTGAGCTTTATGAGTAACACGGCTTTGAACGAATATAAAAACTGAAGTAGGTAATTCGAACATGCATCTTGCTGGCGATAATGCCGATGATTTTGTTCCAGAGCTGATACTGAACCTCCTCAGTTCCATGCAAAACCACCTGAATGGTCCATTTCCAGTTCTCTCATTATATTGTAAACAAAGAGACCATCATCCAATGAGTTGAATGTAGTGCACACAAAATCAATAATCTGAGCATAAATGTTTTTTTAAAGAAGAATTATGACTAGATTCAAAAATCTTGCAGACACAAATTATCTGCTCCAGGATGCAAGTTTCGTAGCAAGTAAATTAACTTCATGTTAATACGAAGCAATTCAAGCAAATCTCTCACTTTTGCAAGAAGCAGTGGGCTTTCGGTTGCAATTGCTCTCAAATTCAGGGAGATCAATGGCCACAACTCCATCATCAGTTGAAAAAATGAAACAAAATTGCAACAAAATCTCGAAAACAGGCAACTGAATGTGACAAAATTGCACTGGCAAGAAACAACATGGAGACATTTGTTTGTTGAAATTACAACAATTTGACTAACGGAAGCTGTAGCATTATCTACTCCCATTTGGTTCGTTTCAATATGCACATAAAATCAACACCAAATAATAATATCACCACAGTCAGATAAAACATTTACTCAACACTATTTTATAATGTGAAAAGTTCACCTGGTCACATAGCATATATTGAAAAATATTGTATATTTGAAATTTTTCGTTAATTTTATGTAGTACTAAGTACTAATTATTGTTAAATTGTGGTAGTCTATCTGCCTCGGTGGCTAAAGCTTGCCAAATCTTGCCGATGGGTGGTCCAATCTGCACAGACGTACCGTGCCAGTAGCTTTCACCGATCACCGGTGATTTCGTCTCGGTCGAGAGACTGGCTCGGTGGCCACACGAGCCGTAAGCGCCTGACGCTCTGTCATGCGATCCAACTCCAGCATGGCTTCCTGGATTGCGTTCTCCAGCTGACTGTTCAGTTTGCGGCTTCTAGAAACACCACACACACACCATATTATCTCATGTTCATTGCAATTGATACTGATAGATTCTATTTCATCAGTCAAGAATAGGAAAGATTTACAACTACTTTACTGAGAAGAAAAAATCAATCACCACATGGCAATGAAGACATCTGAAGAAACTGTTCCCCACTCAGCATGAAATTAAAGTATGAGAGCTAAAAGCAGGAACTCGGCTCATACTAGGTGATCGAAGGTTTTATGAGGAATTTTCTACTTGGGGTAAGGGACTTTGCAAACATACTCAGCTAGCTACTCCTTTGCAAAGGTGCACTTTGGAACAGGGCTCCAGTAACATTGAGCCACACATGGCCAACATTGCAGGAACATTAGTTAACATTTTAAATATTATGAAATGATATGATCATGAGTGATGATGACTGATGAAGTCGTTGAACTCTTGTTTAAAATCAGCATCCATGTTTTCGCACATCTGAACATCAAAATGAATCCAACACATATCCAAACAATAAGCAACCGATTTCTTCTTAATAACGAAACCACCGAATCATCTTGATTTCAGTCCTATCGTGTGTTGTCTCGAACATAATAAATCAATTCACTACCGAGTATCTGCTCTACATTAAATGTTCGATCATAGCCAATGTGCAACAACTTCAATAACGTGTTTCTTGACTGACCACATGAACGTGAATGAATATGTGAATGAAATGAAATGATTGCTGATCTACATCGATCGGTGCAGTGGAGAAGTGTGCGGAGTGGTGTGTGAACCGACTCACTTCCGAAACTTCTTCCTTGCTCGATGGTGCGCTTCAAGTCCTTCGCTGAGCGTCTTCAGAGACTGTAGCGAGACTTGGGTGAGAGCACGATCGCCTCCAAACCATCGCACCCACACCTTGCCGTCGAGACTGGGCGGTGCTGGGCCGGCAAGTTTCCCCGGCCATGCGGGGAAGCCCCGAGCGGCGCCCCACACGAGGTCACCTTCAGAGAGGCACCCCGCCGATCTCCCAACCATACCACTTCCTAGGCGGACACGGACATTTCACTTCACTATGCCAACGCCAACGCCAATGCCAACCCACAGTACAGCTAACATAATCAATTGTACGCTTAGAACAATATTAATATTAACAACTCTGAAGCAACCGATTGCAAAGCATGTTAGATGAAAGGAAAACCATTCCATACAAATCCCAATTGACAAATACAAAAACAATATACATGAACATGTTACTCATTAATATTAAAAACCACATTAAAACATTTACATCTGTAATTGAATAACAGCCTACAATTTTATAATCATCTTTCGGTATAAAAAGCATTGCTGGTGAGGCAGGTTGTACAAGTCTTGGTTTCTTTTCTCCGTGAGCTGCCTCCACCGTTTGTTAACCACCGCAGTTATTGTCACAACACAATAAGCGAGACGCAATGTTGTGCGATGAAGCAACCATAAATCATAAGCCAAGAAGCAGCTGCCGTAGGTATGTGCACATTCAGGACCAATTCAGGAAACAAAACACGACAAAATTCACGTCTTTCGTTGACAACAAAAAAAATGCAGGAATATGCATGCAGCAGTTTAACTCATCCACGAATGCCAATTGTGATGATGTGATTTTGTAAATAAAACCTAGTGTCAATTTCCCAGTGGAATCTAATTCAAACAACACCGTTGAAATCCTATTAAAGAAAAATGTATACCCAGCCATCATATTGGAGTAAAAAGAAAATGAATATTAGACACTGGGGAAGAACTATGCCAAGGACATTGAATAATGTATGTGTTGTCTATTTACTTACCAGATATTTACAAATACAGAGGACATGGAAATAAAACAAAAACTATAAAGAATGAAAGAAAAGAGCCAAGGTGCTAAGATCGTCCAAGCAACAAACAGTAAAACCTGATTCGCAAGAAAAACATGCAGCCAGTTAACAGCTTGAAACCAGAAGTGCGTAAAAGGGTTGGTACTTGGTAGATAGGCAGATAAGCACCCACATAACACAGAAAATTATTACTTGTTGAAACTTGAATTATCAGTATAGGTAACCTAAAATAGTCTAGTGGCATACCACATGCACATGCAGCTCCAGCATGACCAACACTGTGCACAGAACTGCCCCAAAGAAATATTGCATGCTTAAGTGCAGCACATTCAAGCACATACTCAATGACTTATTGCAGCATAACAATGACACTAGATATTACATTCCTATTAGTTAAGGATTAACAATGTTACTGAGGTGAAGTCATTATTATAATATGTCATGTAGTAGTAAATACTAAATAGGTAGGTACTATCTACAAATTTTACCTTGGTAGAAAACAGTATTATATCTACCTACATAGTATAGAGAAATAGTTGACTTCTACAGAGCATAGTAATAAGAAAATCATTAAATACAACTTATTTGAGTTCCAGACATACCTTCGTCATCATCATCCATCGCGTTGATGTCTCGTGGATGTGTCTCCATGACAACTAGAGCATCGCTGTGCTTCCGCTTCACTGCTCGATCTATTGGTCTCATCTTGCCGAGCACTGCTGCTACTTTATCTTTGGAATAGTCGAAGACGTTCTTGGAAGACACTTCCCCGAATGTAGACTCGACTTGAGCCTGTTTGTTCTCTGCACTGATGTTCAAAAGCATGCCTGCATTATCCGGAACATGTTTTCCGTGTTGTTCGCCACGGCTTTGGAAGGTTTTGTTTCCGCCAGGCCAATCTGGTTCCGTTGACGTTTCTTGTTCGTTGCTGCTTGAAACACAATGAACCATGGGCAAACAGTGACGAGCCGTATCGCGGAAGGAGCTCGTGTTGATTTGCTTTGGGCTGTCATCGGTGCTTCCTACCGCCGTGGTGGTTGGACTTTCCGGAGAAGATGAAGCGTCGATGGGACTGTGGGTCGTCGTGTCGGGAGGACTTCCAGCCGCGGCTGATACGAGACTGAACGTGTGCTGAGCTGGATGATCGGTCGCTGATACCTGGACCTGGTTAACTGCAGTTTGGGTAGAAACAGAATGTTTCATCATTGGTGGCTGTTGGCATGTTGACATTCCAATGTTTATCTGCTGTGTTTTTTCCAGAGCTTGGTTGTTTACGATGAAATGATTTTGATTATTTGGATTCGTGGGCTGGTTTTGTGAAGGTGTTACGAGTTGCTGATTGTTGGAGACCATCGTAGTTTGTTGCTGTACTATTGTAGTGTTCTGTTGAACGACCGTAGTGTTTGGGGAATTGGATGAGGCAACTGAACACGGAACCATCAGCGTTTGACCAATCTGTCCACACTGTATATATTCTTGCTGGGGTTGAGATGGATTCTGTGTTCTCATTTGATGATTACTAGCCGTGAATGACATCTGTTGATTTGGGCTGAGATTTGCAACCAGCGGACTCAACTGTCCACCGAATGTACCTCCATTCATCAAGAACTGATGTCCCCCATTAGGTGAACTTGTCAAAAACTGAGTGGTACCCCCTGTGTTGTTTTGTTGTATCATTTTTCCTGCATTGGGTGTCCTGATGACCATGCCGGCCGGCCCTGCTGCCAATATACTTTGTCCTTGGCCGAAAACATTCTGACTTTGAACGGGTGTGAGCACATTCTGTCCATTGACATTTTGCAGTTGAAGTTGCATTCCCATATTTGACGCATCTGGGAGGAGAGTAGCAGTTCCATCAGACGACATTACCATTCCACCCAGACCCGGAACAATGAATTGTTGGAACGTAGGGAAATTTTGCATCACCCCAGTCGAGCCGTTGATCAAATTCATGGGCTGCAGTAGATTGAACGTGTTGTTTTGTTGTGGTTGCTGAGAGTTAGCAGTGGTTGCTATTAACTGTTGTGTGCCAAAACCTTGCGCCGCTTGTCCATTCATTACAATCTGAGCTGGTCCCCCAGCTTTTCCGGGAACGATAGTGAGAGCCTGCATGATTTGACCAGACAATCCCTGGCCCGACATTGTAAACCCTTGCTGCTGGAAGTTCTGTTGTTGTTGCTGCTGCTGCTGCTGTTGCTGCTGCTGCTGCTGCTGTTGTTGTTGTTGTTGTAGCACCATGCCACCTGCATTTTGTTGCGATGCAATGTGCAGCATCGATGCAACGGTCTGTTGAGAAACTTTCCTCTTCTTGCTCTTCTTATGTTTGCCAGGAGTTTGGTGGGCTTCCGGTGAAATTAAATTCGCTTGCTGTCTCTGGATGAAGCTGGCAACACTCTGCCCGTTACGACTGGAGTCTTGATTCAAAGAGTTGATCAGCTGGCCGAGAGTGCCGGAGTTGTTTGGGATCATATTTCCTGTGGCCACAGCAAGATGAGGAATCTGCACATTTTGTCCCATTGCCAAACCGTCGACGGTCATCATACCGGGCTGAAGGAGCAGAGGAGCGTTCACTAATACTGCCGACTGTCCCAGTACTTGCTGGGTCACTCCAACAGCAGGTATCACTTGAGTCATCGACGCAGACACACTTGTAACAACAGGAGACACATTCATGGGAGGCATCGAGTTCGATTGGCCAAGTTTTGTAGTCTGGCCTAATGGTGACATAAGATTTTGATTTGCATTCATCATATTCCCAGCGTTTGTCATTATCAACTGGCCGTTGCTCGAAACAAGAATGTGTCCTGGAGGGAGTCCATTAGTCGTGGCTTGTTTCAGAAGTGTTTGCTGTTGCTGTTGATCTGGTGGGTGCTCTTGATGCTGGCGATGAGTTTGTTGATGGTGATGTGGTTGATGCTGAACTGAACTGGCATCCATCATCGAGTTCGGTACTTGGATGCTGCTCACTACGCTCTGAACCATCTCTAGCGGGGACTTTGATATGTTCACTCCTGAACTCTGGTGATGCGTTTGCGACATGATCGTGGGTTGAGTTGTGTAGAGTGATGTGGGCTGATTGAGAGTCGAGAAGTGCGTGGATGAGGAGCAAGTTGGTGTGATCATGTTGCCTACTGTGACAGTGACTGTGTTCGCCCTCCCTGCTAACACCGATGTGATGGTGTTGCTCGAGACGGTGCGGCCACTTGCCATCGTCGTCACGGTTCCCACTGTGGGAGGAATCATTTTCTGACCGTCAGCTTGATGCGGCCTGACCAACAAACCAGGGGACGAGCTGACGATGCTAATATCTGTTCGTGGAGGCTGGTAAGAGCTCGAAGTAGCCGGGTACGAATAGAGTCCAGGCGGACTGACGTTCGGTAGGGCAAAAGGGGATGAAGACGAAGAGATGTGAACTTCCGTTCGACAAGAAGAAGACGATGGCGTCGACGACGAAGAGGTTTCAGGCTGAAGCGGGCTGAAGGTCTCGACAGGAGAACCATTGCTGGTGCTGATGGTACCTCCTTGGATCGGACCTCTTGAATCCGTAGAGCTCGCCAACTGCCGGTGGCCACAGGTCATGCGATCGGTGAATGTAGAAGATGTAACCGGATTCTCTTCATGCGCAACTGAACTCTCACCATAATGTTTGTAGTTGTTTGGCTGCTGAGTTTTGGTGGCGTTCTGTGCTTGGAATAGCGGGCTATCTTCTTGGCTTTGAGACTGAATGCAACCTTGACAGGAACTGTCATTGGCGCTACTATCTGGTCCAGGTTGATTACTGCTGTGGGGTGTTTGGCAGCCAGATGCATTAGTTTGACTTGCAATCATAGTAGAAATGTTCTCTGGTGTTGCAATTGCACTGGTGTTGCTAGGAATATTGTTATTCTGTCTCGAAAAGCTGTTAATTTTAGCAGCAGCAGGAATCAACACGTTACTGAGGAGAGGAACCCCGACATGTGCAGGTGGCGAGCAAGCCGACAACACATTGCCACTTACAGACATTTGCGACTGCTCTGACGGGGGATTGTTGGTTCGAACGGGGATGGGACTACATGGCATGAAGTTTGCTTGCCTCGAAATGGTGCTGTTTAACAAAGCAGTCTGCTGAGCCAAGTATCCAGCTGGATCTTCCATGAAAGAAGGGACTGGCCCGCTCGAGCTTGGAGACGAATAGCTCGAACTTCCGTGTGGAGGCGGCCGGTTGTGTTCGGGAGGAATTTGCCTCACGTCAATATTCGGGCAAGCAAGATTGTCTAGTCCAGCATTGCTAGGGTTCGTTCTTCGGTCCACCACATTATACACACGCTGCTTACGCGACGTCGACTTTGGTACTCTCTTTTTTCGAGTGACCTCTTCGCTCCAAACCGGAGTAGGTGGCGGAGGCGTGTGCTGCTGCAATGGGGGCACTCGGTCGAAGCCCGGATTCAGCGGCACCGAATGCAGCATGGGAGAGTTGCTGACCCGCTGCTGGTGCTGGTGCTGCTGGTGCTGCTGCTGGTGCTGCTGCTGCCAAGGAGGGCCACGTTGGTGGCTGGAGCTTGTCGAACTGCTTTCTGTCATCACCATCTGGCTCATTTGGTTCCCAGCGTTCGATTGGATCGTGTTCAGAGAGACGGGGACTTGCGCTCGCCCGTCGTAGTTGGTCGCATACGCTTGTTGCCCCTCTGCCGACACGTTATTACAGCTAACAGGAATCAAGTGTGGCCGGATATTATGCTGACTGTGGTGCTGCTGTATTTTGTTTTGATCTTGCTGCAATTGATATTGGTTTTGCTGCTGAGCGTAGAACTGGTGCATTCGCATCATGTGAATTTCTTGCTGTTGTTGAATAGCTTGATTCTGGCTTCCTCCAGGGAACATCAACTTGTGTTGCTGCTGTTGTTGTTGTTGTTGTTGTTGCTGTTGTTGCTGTTGTTGTTGTTGTTGTTGATGTTGCTGTTGTTGCTGCTGCTGCTGATGTTGTTGCTGCTGATGTTGTTGCTGCTGCTGTTGCTGTTGTTGATTTTGTTGTTGTTGTTGTTGTGGTAATTGAGACTTATTTCTGATGTCTTCCAGAGTGAGCCTTTGTTGCTGCAGTAAACCAATGTTGTTCTCGTGAACAACTAATCCGTTTCCACCGCACATGTTACCGGCTTGGTTGATCATCATTCCATGTTGAAGGCCAATGAGGTTCTGTTGTTGTTGGGATATGTTGTTCAGTTGCACCGAGTTCTGAATCGGGTAGCGCACAAATTGCGTGCTAGGCGCCATGATAGACGAATTGTTGCCTTCGGAAAATGCCTGAGAGAATGGACCTCGGTTGGGAAGTTGCATCGCAGTTGAGAGATTGATTTGATGTTGACTTGATGTGGCCACTGCATTTGTGCCAGGATTCCAGCCCTGAAAGTGGAAAATTTCACAATTAAGTATCTACAGTTAAATTCCTGTGTCAGAGCACTAACAGTTTAGCACGCAACCCGTAGCAGGTGCCATAGTGGTTAACGACATTGTACAAGCTAGATGCAAACACGACACATTTCTAACACCCAGGGGTGAAGCATCAGGGGAGACAAGGTGGCCACTGTCAAACTTAAAAATTACCAGAAATTATCTTTTAGATATTAAAAGTGTAGCCACTTTTTCATTTACAATGCTTTGATGTGTTTGTATCAATATTGAACAAAATTTATTCTCCCCAAACCTGAGATACATTTAAGAATATCTTCTAGGCTGGAGCTGGCTTTCTCTCCTGCACCCTTGTAAGCAATGCACACATATAACCGACACACCAAAAACATCTACCACTTGTCTCAATCTACCTTGCAGCCAATAGGTTGAAAATGAGACCCTGGGATCAACATCAACCAGTCAATCTACAAACAGTAGAGAAGAGCCTCAACACGATCGAAAATGCACAAATTTGAGAATTTGCGCATGTGTTAACATTACTAAATCGTGCGCAAATGTCTGGCGAGTGGCGTTAACTTCTCGTGTTCCTAGTTCACCGAGATTGCACGTGTGATTCTTTTGTTCTATTCGGTTATATTAAGAAATGTATCTTTTGAAATGGCTCGTGGAAGTGGTGGCACTGCAACCACCAGTGCTACTGAAGATATTATAGCACGCCAATAGACCAGTGCCACAGGGCCAGCTGTCAATACAGTGTGTCGTTAAACACCATGATATTATAGACTTTCTTCTAACAAATAGCTTTACAGCTCTTTCTTATCAAGAAAAGTGTTGAATTAAAACTAAAGGGTCAACACCTTGTCCAAAAATATTGCGGAAAGATGGCATATTAGTACAGAAATTTCAACCAAAGTGGTACAATCATTTCGTTTGGCTGGCAGGAAGCGTTAAGCGATTTTCGCTTTTCTGTTTCGTTTGAGTGATATTTTGAAAGGCAGGTAATTGGGCTGCAGGCTCAAGAGAATCAAAGCCTATCTACACGATTGAATGCTGAATGGTAAATTATCTAACTTTAGCACAATATCAATCGAGAAACGTCTCATGCGCAAATCGATAGGCAGCAAGAGCTTCAAGAAAAGTGATTGAAATTTTTGCTAGACCCAAAGATTGCAGGATCAACTTGATAATAACAGAAACTTCTAAGGTAAGGCAGCAGGATAATTTCATAATATAAGTCGAAATCTAGGGAAATTCTTGTTTCAAGACGCAGTATGAAAATTCATTTCCGTCTCCTCAGTAAAAAGACCCCTGCTTCACCACTGTTAACACCCACCCAGGGGCGTGCGCTCTAGGCTAGGCAAACTAGGCAGTGCCTAGTCTGATGTTATCAAATTATTGTTGTTTTTAATTAATTTAATTTGTCCTTTTTTCCCCGTCGTAAGAACCAATTTGATAGCAAAATTGATTCAGAATAGTTGCAAACTGTGCAAATTTCATAAAACTTTGGCTCTAAACCGCTCCACAAAGTTCGTCGATGACATTTTAAACTTTGCAGCGCGCTCGTTTTTGATCGTACATCGCGGCAGCAAAAATCTTCTCTGCCTAGTTTGACTGTCAGAATGATAGCCAGTTATATGGCAAAGCACGATAGGAGATGAGGCCTGACGCATGCGCAGGTCGCTCTCGTATGAGGCGGGATCGCTACTATTCAAAATGCTTTTGGCTTTTGCCCGGTAGACACCTGGAAGATGCAAGCCCGGATGGCAACCTCGAGCATGGCCTTCATCATGCTGCTTGGGTGCAATATCGACGCAAGGCCGAGCTGTCAATGTCAGTTGTCAATTCTAGCGATGAACGCGAGCGTGTGACTTATTAAATATTATTGT
>QKMV01000462.1:0-21751 GCA_003287335.1 Lednia tumana
CTTCATGGAAAATTGTATAATTTATTTTTTATTGAATCCGGGACTTTTTACATGCTAATACACCGGGGCCACGCGGGCCGGATAATATGAGCCGGCGGGCCGTACCCGGCCCGCGGGCCGGGGGTTGCTCATGCCTGCTATATACAAACATGTGAATACTATGGTTGTAACACAACCATGGCAATATTTTATGTCTTCACAGACCCACGCTTCGCCACTCACTCGACTATCAGCGTTACTTGCATAGAGAATGGTCGGTTGGCTTGGCTGCTGGCGTTCGTACTTTCGACTTTGCCCTGACCGATTGATGAGCATTGACTTGACATCATTGAGACATTTTCACAATCATGTTAATCTCAGGGGTCGATGCGTATAGGTAAAAAAAAAAAATTAACGCACTCCGGAGGTACGTTGTTGAACTGCCGCAAGCCACGAAGCTCAATTTCACATTCATCACCTTCCATTATTTTAATTTGGTCCATGACATTTTCTATTCGATTGGTTCACTACTTTTTGTTTAAGTTCATGCCTAAAACCAATAAAACCTTGCTAAAATACCAGTCCGTTTAGTGGTAGTTGCTGTTCTGAAACTACAAATTAAGTGGGTACCTTATCTTAACCAGAGATTGTAGCCAAGGTCCGTGTTGCGCCCACGTCCGATACTGATAACTGACCATTAGTGACTATATTTATCGCTTCGAAAATAACAACGTGTTAAAAATTTCACCTCATTTTGCTGGGTCCCATTACTTTTGAGCAAAAGTATAATGACCCGATCTTAACAAACTGTTCGCGAGTTAAATCCAAAAGAGCTGACAATTAATGTGTTGAAATTTGAGTTTCGTTTACTACTATAGAGGGTCAATAGTTGTTCTGGCCATGCCTGTGTGGCATGAGATACCCAGAGAAGTGAAAATTTACGCTTACCAAGTAAACCGGGAAAAAATATCTTGCACATCCGAGAAAAGAGTTTAAAGTGGCACCAACTACTTCCGAAGTACAGCTCGTCGTCCACGGGTGAAACACTAATTTGCAGTCGGATTCTAGCAAGAGCTTACTGACGGCAGCCATACTAAAGTAGGTACTACTTCTTTACTCCCGAACTCACCGTTGACTACAGACATGCCAAGAATTACTAGCGTAAGAGTCCTATCTATACCTTATTAAAAAATCAACAATACTTGCTTCTTATAGTAATTGAATACTTAATTAGAACAAATAAATAATATACCTACCTATTGAAATTGATCATCTTTGCATAATTTTGTAACTATGTAAATGTCTTCTTTATGCAAGCTGGATGGTGCTAGACTTCATGTCCAAGGCTTAAATTAGTCAAATATACGAACTAGTAATGAAAGTAGCCACAATAAAGAGCGCCTGGCAGCATTGGCGTAGGTTTCGTGTGAGGGGATGAGGGGGGCATTGCGCCCACCACTTTCACGCCATGGGGTACATCCGCGGGGGGGAAGGGGGGGGGAGGCGAAGATTTTTCGATCATTTGAAATTTTGAACAACGGTGTATAAAGCTTAAGCACCTTGTTTTTCGATGGATGATTTACATTTATTTTGTATTATATGAAGTGAACCGCTTGCAAAGGCATGTTGAAAAGCAGAGAGTAAGTCCAAAGATCAGAAATTTCGGTAAAGGCGTAAAGACTGTGGAATTTCTCCGTAAATCTCATTGGTGTCGCCAAGCGACTAATTAAGGGGGCATTCAGCTTCACGTCAATGCGTTCGGTTCAGCTCGGTAAGCCTCGTACCGGACGCTGTCAAAATCAAAACACACACTCAAAAAGTTACATTCTGATGGCAATAATCTGGAGAAACTGGTGTAGCAAGCAAGGAGTTACAATGCGATTCGTTACACCGCACCTGTCACCTCATCCCATCCTGTCGTGCACCTGTAATACAGTAGTTTTACCATAATTTTTCCATGGCCTAAACGGCCATATTTGAAGCTTCCTTTAACAAAAGGCACGGCTGGAAACATGCGTACATTTCCACGCTCGTATATAATTGTTGGATGAGCGTGGCGAGCGGAGCGAAGACTAAAACCAGAGAAAGAAGTATGTTGGGTATTTTTTTAACGCGTTACTGGATGAGCTTAGTATTTCTTACAAAATTTCAAAAGATAAACACCATTTTAAAAAAACACAAACAAATTGAACGATTTCTGCCTCTGTAAATGACAAGCGGCTATTTTTCCAGTCGCCCGCTTCTTTCGTCTTCAATAATAAGACTGGTTGCTATGAAACACGCAGTCAAACGGTGCAGCGGAAGAACGAGAAATTAAGATGAAAAAACCCACAAAAATACTGCATTTAAAGATCATAAATAAACATTTCCGATCGCGCTCAATTTTGATACAGTCTTAATCGAAACAAATAAAACGGTATTGGAAAATTTTCTCAAATACTATACAGGACTTTGGAGAGTGTGACAATATTCTATTAAATGTAAATATACCTCAAAAACTCAATTTCTAAGAAAATGACTACACCGATTACGCTCAAAATTATACCACATTTACGTTGACACCTTTCAAAAATATCCTGTAAGTTTCATTGATATTGAAGCTGGCGTTTTTTATACAGACAGAAAACAAATACGGAGAAAATTATGAAAATATACAGAAATGCGAATTTGAGCGAAAATGTTTCATGGATCGCACTAAAAAAGTTAGCAGGTTAGAAAGCTCAGAGAAAACGAAGGTTCCCCTGCTAATTAAATTCAAATTGGTTGACGCGTTTAGCCTGCAGAGCGCGTAAAAATACGCAGAAAAACGGGGGAAAAAAAACAACATAAATTTTTTAATTCTTAAGACTCAAGTCTTCTGCCTAATTTCAGCACTAGTTTTCAAATAAACTGTTAGTAAATGGGTTAAACTGCTTAACAAACAAACTTTTTTTGCTTGTTAGAAGTTCTCAGCAGTTTAACCCATTTACTAACAGTTTTTTTTTGAAAACATACATTTTTGCGTTGCTGTTAAAAATTGAAGTCTGCGCTCCCCTCGCTTCGCCCGCTACCTTCACCCAAAAATAGCATGTAATACTGGGCTTGATTGTGATCGCAGCGATATTCCAAAATTCTTGGGTTTTAGTCCACCAGACACGAGTTTTGCTTACATGTTGTAATCTAGCATATCTGTTTGGCTATAAAAACAGAAAAACTAGCTGGAAAAATCCATCCAATTCGTAGCTAATTTTAAATACTGCTGTCAAACTATAAGTAGCAGAGACACCAAACTTAGTGCATGCTATAGAGAATTCAATTGGCTTTCTGACAATATGTATTTAAAGTTTGTATGCTCGTTAGATTTTGTTACAATCATGTTTCAGTTTTATAAAAGTGATAATATCACAATAAACCTGTGCTTAACAAAAAGCAATGAAAATTAAAAATTCAAATACATTTTTTCAGAGAACCAGTTAAACTCTCTATGGAATGAAGAAATTTTGGTGTCTCTGCCATTAACAGTTTTATTGCAACAATTAAAATAAAATAAAAATCGGGTGGTTTTTTCCAGGTGCCACTAAATTCTCCTGAAGTTTAAAATGTAATATAGATATAGGCTATTTCTAATCAGGCCCCTTGAATGGTCCATGGCTCAATGGACGACTAGTGAAAAAGGAAATCCAGAGTCAATCAACGTTGTGGGACCATGGACTTAACCTCCGTGGTGGGACAATGCTTTTCTTATGGCGTTAAAAATCCCTCAATGTTGATCGCCTCTGGAACGCTAGTGGTCCATTGCCTCTTATGGATGTAAATGTATCAAAAGGGCTCTAATTTATGGTAATCTAATAAAAAAAGTTTTTGTGCATAGGAGCTCCACCGCTCGCTCATCAACGCGTGCATCAGAGCGTTTTCACGTGGCCACTAGTTTTTCAGAGGCGCTAGAAATGTGAATGTAGAGTTGTATAGGTAAACGCCATTTAATTAGCTCTGAAAAAGCATTTTGCTAGTCGCCCATTGTGTGAAGTACCCTAGGAGGATTAAGAGCTTACCCTCCTCCTAGGAAGTACCATCCATCCATCCGGTTTTGGCCAAAAACATCAACCTAAAAGATGTCTATGGGAACAGTCTATACTGTGAGAGAGAATACTGCGTTACACCCACAAAATAGGCACTCTAGCCATACCTTCCTGTGTTAACTGCCACCATCGCCCCTGGCGGAAAATTATGCTCTTCCAGTAAATAGAGGTTATATGGTACGATTTAGGAGACCATGCATTTTATGATCATACAGCAATTTGAAACTCACCACGTAAATCACAGAGAAAAATTTGCAGGCGCCTGGGACGGCATTCAACACGGTGTTCAAAACGCCGAGGCTACAATACTTTGTCCATGGATGAAAAATGTCACTACAGGTGCATTCACTCAATGCCCACAGAACCGTTTGAAATTGCATTTTACTATGAGTCGCCATTTTGAAAGTGAAAATTGAAAGTCGAGCTGTACGGGTTTCCACCGTCCCATAGAGACCTATCCACACATGCACGGTTTTCTTGGTCTGACGTGTGAAGACAACTGAGACAAGCTGAAAAAACCTACTGAATTAAGTGAAAACTAAGCAGTAAGACTGACGTCCGCCTCAATATGAATATGAAATTATTGTCGTTATGCTAATAAAGATCCGACTCACACACTAAACAATAAATAGGCAAAAATACCATTAAAATACGAGGTAGTATTACATGTACCTATACCTACTACTTCATTAGCTTCAAATTGCCTTGTCATTTTTCTTTCCCAATGTGACATTGGTATTAAAGTAAAGTGGAGAGCATCAAAGAAAGATCTACAAAGCTTTTATAATAAGAATATTATTTATAGCAACTCATAAGAAACGACTCATTGAGTTGAGTGTTTGACAGTTGTTTGTAAATGTCATAACAGGATTGAACGCGACCATAACAAAAGAATTGCGAGCATAAAAAAGAAGCATGGGTATGAGATTTATTTAATTTTAAATTATCTATTCATCAGTGCATCATTTCAAAATAGCATGACACAATGCCATTGACACAATGCATGACACATGACGACACAATGCCATTAACGCTGTGAATGCATTCAAGCCATCAAGGTAACACACACACACACACGTATTCAGTAACAATTTCCATGCGACTTTAGGTAAGGGTTAACATAGTACCAATGACAACCGTAAGTTAGAGAAAAAGGCCCGAAAATGCTATTGCCATAAGAGTTCCACTTGTATGGCCCTCTTCACCCATGGAAATTAACCCATAAGAGTCAAGGGACCCCCGAACCGTGCCACAAAAGTTGTGTTAAATAATTAAATTGATTCAAATGGGAGAAAAAATATACGGCGTCGTCATGACGATCTTTTTGAGCGACAAGGATTACAAATTTAAAGCCAAATACACGGCTAGTATGAACATGAAGAATATTAAAATCACTTCAAAAATACCTGGCTACTCGAGGACTCGAGCCCCGGATCTTTTGCTTACATGGCAACTGCTCTACCACTGACCCCTGCTTAGCTCACTGGTAGCGCAGATGCCATGTTAGCAAAAGGTCCGGGGTTCAAGTCCTCGAATAGGCAGGTATTTTTGAAGTGATTTTAATTTTCTTTATATTTTGGAGCGATTTCATAAGCTGCAGCTCTACAATTTAAATAACTCGTGTAAAAGTTACCATTGTGGCGAGAGCTGCGCTAAAAATGGAGAAATTTGAGAACATCCATGCTATATAACGTGGCTGAAAATGGGGACTTCTCATATAGGCTCAAGGAATAGTCAAAGTAAGCTTTCATTTTCTTTTCGCCGATATTTGCACGTGGTATTTTGGTAACGCTCGTCTTCAAAATGTTAACAGTACCTAGTCGTCGATTCAATACTACCTGTTTTATTTTTTATGATATTCTTAGCTTGATGAAACACTTCCGCTTGTTATGCTTTTATATTAAGTTTTAAATGCTGACAAGGATTAAACATTTAGAGTCAAATATTCTTAAAGCCAATATTCTTAAAAAACAAAATTTTTAAATGCTGTTTTTCAAGACGAATCAAGCCAACTGAACCAACAGAAAAAATGTATTAGCCTCAATCAGCACGGATATGTCGAGAACCTTTCATTTTGGTTTCATTATTTCGGACAATTCGCTGGGAAGGACGAATGCCATGGAGTCGTGCATGCAGTCACGTCATGAAAATCAGCACTTCGCTGGGATTTGTGGTCGAAGATGCGAAGCTATTTCAACGCAAACCCTTTCCACTTTACACCACAAAACATCAATTATCAGCAATTTTCGAACATATATGAAATACAATTTGAACCCGCAGAACCCAACGATTAAATGCAAAAGTATAATGAAACATCTCATGAGTAGGATAGAATACCTCCCCAAATTGTTGCCTGAAAAGTCAAAACCAGACAAAGTATCTTAAAGTACGGCATAATAATAAAGAGCACTAATTAATCAAGTTCATTTATATTAAAGAGATGTAACCCTCTAAAATTAAATTTTCGTATAGGCTTGAATGCGTTTTGGTAGTCAAAAATGCCATTCCAAAAAAATATTGTAGAAATTTTACAAACATAAATACAAATTATCTAAGATTAAGATACTAGCGGCTGTAATAACGGCTACTAACTGCTATAGCCAACGGTACCCAATAAATTAATCGACTTCCTCGACTGTGGGACCTTTTCCCCCCGGCGCCGCACTGGCACCTCCTGCACCAGCCGGCGCCCCGCCCTGATGCAATTTCAACATGATGGGTCCACACTCCCTCTGTATGTCTTTCAACTTCTCGTCGTACTCCTCCTTCTCCGCCAACAAATTGCTGTCAAGCCAGCTCAGCACAGCGGCGCACTTTTCCTGCGCTTTCTTCTTGTCAGCGTCTGTCAGCTTGCCAGCCACGGCTTCCTCCGTGGCTTGTTTCACACTGAACGTGTAGCTCTCCAGCTGATTCCTGGCAGCCACTTTCTCCCGTTGCTTGTCGTCTTCTCCGCGATACTTTTCCGCCTCCGCCAACATCCTCTCGATGTCGTCTTTAGACAACCTCCCTTTGTCGTTCTGGATGGTGATGCGTTCGGATTTTCCGGTGCTGCCTTCTTTGGCTGACACGTTGAGGATTCCGTTGGCGTCTAGGTCGAATGTCACTTCGATCTTTGGGATACCCCGTGGTGCTGGAGGAATTCCGGTTAAGTTGAATGTGCCCAGAGTGTTGTTGTCTTTGGTCATGGCTCGCTCGCCCTCAAACACCTGTAATAATGAGTAAATATTAGATTTGGAATTGCAAGGAATCGAAATGAGAATTCCCAGTGTATTCAGAACCATCCACTAAAAAACCCTTGTGGTGGGCATCCCACTAGCAGACCATCCTCACTACTTCGTGTGTGATTTGACTAGGGCTTCACTGTAACGCTTTACATAAACGCGTTGCTGGATGAGCGTAGTATTTCATTCAAACTGCAATAGATAAACATCCATAAAATAAATGCATAAAAAAGTATTACCTCTGTTAATGACAAGTGCCTAATTTGCGAGTCGTCTACAATCGCCTTATTATCATTATTATTAAAATTAGCATATTATAACCTCGCAGTTGACTCGACATGAAATTAATCTTAAAACCCGAAAAAAGGACGGAATAATTAGTAAGTGACACTCGTTTAAGGCTGCAGTGCAATGTAGGAACCGTGGCTGCAGTGGTTTATTTAGCTACCTTAATTAATGAAAATAATCACGGAGTTTGACAGTTCGTAAAAATGATGTCAGAAAGAAAAACAGTTGAATAATTAGCTTCCAATTGCCCAAGATTTCAAACGATTAATCCTGCTATAAGACGATTTGATAATTATTTTTGTCTTTATTTATTTACTAACATATTGCATACATTGTTTAAAAATTATGCTGAAAGTTTCATTAACTATCTGTAGCGTGTTTTGTCAGAAAAGGATCGATTTTAACTGAAACAATTCCCATACAACTCCCATGTACACGAGAAATACTGACCAGTGACCAGCACGCGCTCAAATTTATACCAGTCCTAGATTCCCGGCGTTAAAAGATAACCTGAACGTTCCATTGAAATATAAGCAGCTGTTTGGCCGTTAGGCCGTAAAAAATATTGAAAACAGATGATTAGAAGAGATTTTTTTTTCAAAACTGCAAATTACTGAGAAAAATATTTCATCGATTGCGCTAAAAAAATAGGGCGTCGAAGTTGAGAGATTTGGAAGCTGTAATCTAAAAATGTCATTAAAATACCCGTTTGGGCTGCAAGGCGCGGACAAACACACTAAAACAAAAAACAAACAAAACAAGCAAACAACCAAACACCAGAAGTCAAAATACTGTTTACAAACTAGGTATGAATACTAAGAAATTCTCAATAACTTTCCCAACATTTTGCGAACTATGCTGTTCACTTCTTCAGAAGGTAAATCGCTCTGACAGCAAAAAAAACAAACAATGTAACAAGAGGACTGCAAACAAAAAAAACTAGCAAAGCCTACTCAAAATTATCTGACTAGAGAAAAATCGACTCAGCATCTAAAACTTTCCTACGCTGTTATAAATTATAGACCTAGTGCCTTACTAGTGCTAAGATTACGAGATAGATTGATTGATTATGTGGTATTTAACGACGCACTGTATTGACAACTGGCGCTATGGTACTGGTCTATTGGCGTCGATGAATTTTAGGGTTATAATGAGGGTGATGATGAACCTAACAGGGAAGAGGGGAAACCCGGTGCCGGCACGTAGCCTACTCCTGTCAAAAAGTACAAAGGGGACCACCGCTTAACGTCCCTTCCGAAGGACGGTAGAACTCGAACAGTATGGAATTCCTCCACTAATCGTGCTGTCGAGAGGTTGATGGCAAGCGGAGTGAAGCTGCTGCACTTACTTCAAACACGCCAACGTCTCTTCCGAACAGAAATGGACGAGATAGACATGAGTCTTAAGAAATTCCACTCATCAGAGGTTTTGTCTACTGTTAGTAGAATTGAAGTATTCTCTTCGCTCTCATCCATTTATGTATGATGCGTAGAGGATACATGCGTAGTACTCATTGTCTCTGCGAGCCGATTTGATTCCTCCACTTGAGTCACTTTATTCGCGTCTTGCAGCTGACAGTGAGATTGGAAACTCATTAAGGTGGAGGGAGACCCAGGTTAAAAAACACGTCAGATTTGCAGTTCCTTTTAATTACAGCAGCTAAATTATAAGTGGCAGAATCACCAAACTTGGTGAACTCCAAGAGAATTCAATTGGCTTTTTGAAAAGGTGTATTGGAAATTTTTGTTTTTTTAACTTTTTAAAAAACCTGGTTTTTAGTGGAATTTTACCGTTTTTTCAACTTAAATCTGGGTTTTTTAAAAACTGATGAATATAAAAATTTTAAACACATTTTTTTCTAACGCCAGCTAGATTCTCTTGGAGTTAACCAAGTTTGGTGTCCCTGATTTTTTTGGTTATCTGCAGTAATTAAATCAAACTGAAATTCGGCAGGGTTTTCCCAGTTGCGTCTCCACCGACCTTAAGGGCCAAAGTGGGCTTGTAGGTGAACAGCGGGAGCCCACGATGCGGTTTTTTGGCGCATTGATGGCTCCGGCTGCATGGCGCTGCCTCATGCTCATGTACACAATATGTTCAAACGACCTTACAGCTGAATCATAGGATCATAGGATCATGCTACTAAAACATGACGTGCACAGTCTTGCTCTTCGTTCTACACGGGCTCCAAGACCCGAACGACCATATTTGAAACTTAAAATAAAAGAAGTTTACCGCTGAAAACGTGTTCGAAATTTGCATTCGAGTTATTTCCTGGGTATTTCTTTTCCATACTTATCTTATGTGTTAAATATGTATAAACGTGTGCATTGGTTACAGAAAATAACGCGAAACGACGTTATAAAACGCAATCTCCATACAGTTTTGCTTGACCGACAGTGTGGTAAGTTATTACATTTTTAAGACGCATGTTTTCTGACTAATTTCAGCACTAGTATAAAAAAAACTGTTAATAATTGGGTTAAACTGGCAACAAACTGGGTTCAACAAACTGGCAGTTTGTTTGTTAGAAGCTTTCAGCAGTTTAACCCAGTTATTAACAGTTTTTTTTAAAGTGTGGTAAGTTATCAAAAAAACTGCTATTTAACTGGGTAACACTGCTGAGAGCTGCACAATTGGGAAATTATTTGTGCAATTATAAGCAGTGTCACCCAGTTAAATAACAGTTTTTTTGAAAACTATAGTGCTAAGATTAAGAAGTAGACACGAGTCTAAAGAAATTGAGAATGACAAGTTTATTTTACACTTGATACCACTCATCTCAAAACGAATCTTTTAAATGAACTTAGTGTACCTGTATGGTGACCGCAGCCTGGTTGTCCGAGTAGGTGGTAAACGTCTGCTGTTGTTTACACGGGATCCTCGAGTTTCTCTCAACGATCTTGGTCATCACGCCGCCTGCCGTCTCGATGCCCAGAGACAGTGGCGCCACGTCGACTAGCAGCACGTCCTGGATCTGCGAGCTCGTGTCGCCGCTCAGGATGGCCGCCTGGACCGCGGCGCCATACGCCACTGCCTCGTCAGGGTTGATTGACAAGTTCAATGCTTTGCCGCAGAAAAAGTCTTGCAACATTTTCTGTATCTTTGGGATTCGAATCGAGCCACCGACGAGGACGACATCGTGGATCTTCGCCTTTTCGAGCTTGGCGTCGGTGAGGGCGCGCTCGACGGGAGAGAGTGTCGACCGAAACAGGTCCATACACAGCTCCTCGAAGCGGGCGCGGGTGATTTTCGAGTAAAAGTCCACCCCTTCGTGGAGGGCGTCAATTTCGAGGCTTGCCTCTGTGCTGGAAGACAAGGTTCTCTTCGCGCGTTCGCAAGCCGTCCGGAGACGTCGAAGAGCGCGGGTGTTGTCGTGGAGGTCTTTCTTGTACTTCCGTTTGAACTCGTCGGCAAAGAAAGTGACCAGACGGTTGTCAAAGTCTTCGCCACCCAGGTGAGTATCTCCAGCCGTTGACTTGACTTCGAAGAGCGACCCTTCGCTGATGGCGAGGACCGATACGTCAAACGTACCCCCGCCGAGGTCAAAGATCAAGACGTTCTTTTCTCCTGTCAGATTCTTGTCAAGACCGTAAGCGAGAGCGGCGGCCGTCGGCTCGTTGATGATCCGCAAGACGTTCATCCCGGCGATGGCGCCGGCGTCTTTGGTCGCTTGGCGCTGCGAGTCGTTGAAATAAGCAGGAACAGTAATGACAGAATCGGTGACTTTCCCTCCCAAATATGTCTCTGCAATTTCTCTCATCTTGGTCAGCACCATAGAGCTGACTTCTTCGGGAGCGAACTTTTTGATTTCTCCCTTGTACTCGACTTGGATCTTCGGCTTGCCTCCATCGCTGACGACGGTGAACGGCCAGTGTTTCATGTCATCCTGAATCTTGGCGTCGTCGAAACGACGTCCGATCAGTCTTTTGGCGTCGAACACCGTGTTCTTGGCGTTCATAGCCACCTGAAAGTTGCCAGAGATAATTTAATCATCCGTCCTATTATTATGCAAACGATGTGAAAATACACCCAACATTTGTGTTCATTTGCAACATAAGCATCTCATTCTCTTCTTTCAATCCCTGTAATAATATCCTCGACACATTTAATTTCGTAATCATGTTATCCGAAAATAAATCGACGTGCCGACAGAAATTAGCGTGCGATTTATCGAGCTATACCACCCACTCACGAGTCGCGATGTACAGATTCGATCGGTTGTTTCAAGCGTCATCGTATTGCACCGAGCGATGCGATGCGATCCTGCCTTTTCTGGAATAACTTTATGGTAGCGAAAGATATTCTTAGAGCGTGACACCCACGTTGGAAGGCGTGCGCTGTGTAATTTTGGCAAGGCTATAGAATAGACTCGGTGGTCGAAGAATCTGTCATCTTGTACGTGCGTGGGTGTTTGCTCGCGTGGCGTCAAAGATAATAAGTGTTACTCGTTGTAAACCCCTTGTATGGGAAGAGGTCTTTAAATGAGTCATGCAAGACACAATCACGAAAGTGTGAACTGCGAATGCTGCACACCTTGAAAAGACTCGGCGTTTTAACCTTCTAAAAGAATCCTTTTTTATTTTTGGAGAGCCTATCAGCAGCATGTGTAAATGTAATTTCACTCTTTCGTCTAAGGAACTGGAAGATGCACAAAATATAATGAAGTGGTCGCTTCCGGAAGTTTCATTGTGTCTAAACATGATGAAAATGTGTCCTATCTTATCATTTTTCATAGGAATATTCCAGAATGTTTGGATAGTTTTCAAGAATATCAGGACAACACTAAACAGGAGCAGGAATCGACCTCAAACATCCTGAATTGCGATAACTCTCACAAGCGCGTCCAAGTTTTTCGATAAAACGCAGGCGTTCATTTTCGAACGAACACTTTTTTTGATAGCTGAAATCGTTCATATAACAAGCGAAACTTACTTGACTCTTGGCGGCGTCCCCGATAAGCCGTTCGGTGTCGGTGAACGCCACATAGCTGGGTGTCGTGCGATTTCCCTGATCATTGGCGATGATCTCTACTTTCCCATGCTGCCAGACACCAACGCAAGAGTACGTGGTTCCCAAATCGATGCCGACCGCTGGTACTTTACCCATCTTGAACAATCAATTACAATCACTCTCACGCGGGGCGATTCACTAGTTAACCTATCTATCCTATACTGCTCTGCACAACCAGCCTCCTCCTGGTACTAGAGAAACGACTGCACAACTTTCGCTGTGGTATCGCGACTTTTATAGAATCTCAATCTAAAATTATCCAGCCGACTGTTACCATCTGTGTGCTAGCGCAGTTATTTTCTCATACACGCGTTGGATTCGTTTAAATTTTATGAAGTGTATAAGATGTTTAGGCAATTATTCCAAAATATGTAATGTAGGCTTATTTACGGAAGAGTCCCGCATTTATGCAAAGTCACAATCGATAATTTTACTTAGCTCCCGCACATTCAAAAGCAAGCTGTAGACGCCTACTATATTATGTCAAGGTGATTTATATCACTGATCTATAGATGGTCTCTTTTACAAGGACTCCTTTTATGTCTAAATGACATTCTTACTACTAAGACATCAATCAACGTACAAATAATAATGTTGCACGTACATTTTAATAGCTGTTTTATGAGAGTTTAAATGATCTGCTGAGCCAAGTTGCTAAGCAACTAATGATATTGAATCGATCATCGTTGTCCCTAGTTATCAACTGGAAACAGCAAGTTGCATCTTTAGAGGCTGGCGTTTCCATTATTTGTACAACAGATCGAAACTAAATTGCTGATAATATAAAATGCCAGGCAAAGCAGGAAAGCCTAAAAAGAAGAAAGACAGCATTGCAAAGGCTAAAAAGCCAGCAGCAAAGACAGGTAAGAAGTCAGAGGGCAAGACCAAGACCAAGAAGTCAGCGAAATCGCGCTGCAACATCGACATCTTTAACGAATTTGCGATGGAGAATGCCTACTATTCGTGCCACAATATTCAAGATGTGATGGAAATTAGAGGATTTCCTTGGCCAGATGCACAGAAGAAAAAGAAGAAAGGCAAGAAACGATAAAAATATGACGATTTGTAGTCTGTGATGTTTTACCTTCATTCTACGGTTTTGCTAGGTTTCTACCCCGCAGTTCAATGTACTTTGGATGATATTGTACAGATATCTCAAATTACTTCTTTGTTACCATCATAGAAAGATAGAATGGCAACAATTTATTCGAAGTAGGTGCTTGGTTAAACGGGTTCGACAAAAACATTATTATTATGGGAAGGATTTTATTATTTTCATTTGATTTTATTGTTTTGGGATTGGGTGACTTTTTTTTTCAAAATTGAAGCAGTACAAATGGATATGGTGGGTTCTCATAAATAAATGTTGATTGAAACATTAAAATGATTTCTATTAGAACTCATTAAAAATATGTACACAATACACAGAACTTGTTCACAAAATATAATACAACAAATATCATCAGATATGCTAAGAACTATGGTTAGCCTAATTAATTTAGTTATTATTTAAATTACAAAAGCTGGAAGATATTACAATATATACAAGTTATTATAACCAGATCTCTTATCATACATACATTTACTGGCTATCTATCAATAATTATTAGATATCTACTAATTGTTACTTCATCTTCAGCCAATACATATTATATATTAGAATCACTGTAGCGTAAAATTATAGTTCTCGCAATAAACTTTGTCGGAACTAATGAAAAACCGAACTGATACAACGGTTCAATTCCAAAAAATCAATTTGTGTGTGTATATGAATAATTGATATGATGCGTTTTTACGAAGATTTTGCAAATTCTTGCAGAGCTATTTACCGAATGGCATTTAGAGATACTTTCCAAAATAACAAACTAACCACTAATAAGGCAGTAGGTATGGCTACATTGTAGCACACAGATGTATGAGAGCAAAAATGTATGCCTCTCATGATGAGTCATTAGACAAGACTGTGGCATATTTTCAAATGAACACATTTTGTCGAACACCTACCAAAAGGTGCAATTTGAGGTGGATAAAAACCTGCAAAAATTAAAATATTTCTGAGGCAAATTAAATTGTCTGGTATTTGGTTTCAATCAATGGTTCATTCAGAAAGTTTGCCATAACCTACCCTAAAAACCTACGTGTTAAAATAGAGGGCTCAGCCAAAGAGAAGATGCATAAAACCGTAATTGATGTCATGTCAGAAAGTTAAGTCTAATAACTGGATGGTTCTAATTTATGCTTAATGTGAGGATAAAATATAGACAATTTGATTCAAAACGCACAGTTTCAGTTTCTGACGTTTAACAAGTTGGGCACGTGGTATGTAAACTGGCACGAAAGCCAAATAATCCAACAGTTACCACACGATATATTACGAGTTGCACAAAGGTACCCATATCAGCTTGGTGAACAAAGACCAATGCTTAATAGCAAATTAAAGCTACTGAATTATTTCAGGGCCTTTGTGGGAAATGGTGCAAAGGTATAGTATACTGGACCGAAGGCGGTTTCAATTACCACAATATGGAAATAATCAGGCTGAGCCATACAAATTTTAGCAAGATTTTACCAAATAATAAAAAAATTTAATACACCCAATAAAATATTGTGAATTTGATCCGATTTTATACATTCAGATCAGCGTTTAAGCGCGTCTGTAAAAATCCTAAAAAATGGCTCAGTTACACCTCGACTCTACGAATTAGTATTAAGGCAGCTGCTGGCATAGCTAGATATTCACCGTTCTGTAAGGCGCCAATATCATTTCGCTTCTTACATATTTTAACTTATCTTTACACCGAGCTATATCAAATTGGCAGTAGCAACGACGGCAATGTAACCTGAAATGAGCATACTACACTAAGGAGAGCAAATCCAATGAATCACCTACGTTACCTAGGTAGCTAGCACCAACACAAAATATATATATAATTTTTTGGAGATTCAGATGCAAAAAAACAAACATTTGCATTGTGAACGGCCATTGCGTCCTCTCAACCTTAGACGATTGATTAAGCTATTGCTGGAACCGGCTGAATGGATGAAACAAGTGAATACCACAATAAATCTAAAAACTCTTTTAAATGGATGTTTTGTTAAATTAGATTGGATGGCCCACTAAACTTGTTTTAATTAAGATTGGCTAAGACTCCAAGAATTGCACTGTCAAAATGTTTCCATCACGGCCCCCCTTAGAGAGTAGTCATACATAAACAGGACCTTGATTATCGTTATCGTCTAGACTTATCTTGTTTGAAAACCCTGGACCTCCGCCGTCATCGAAAAACCGCCTAAACGTAAACTCGAAGAAGCCGTGAAACGAATTCCCATTGTCTAATTGTTCGTCTGACTTATTGGAATCCGAAGAACCGCCCGACGTTCGAAGCCTGTCGGGATCAACCGGGTCAAAGTTGGATGTGTCGGTTGGGAACTGGATTCGTGGTATGTGTGGAGCCACCTGCCGCCGCAGCCCCTTCTCAAAGTCGACGCTGTCGAAAAACGGGTGCGTCTTCACCTCGCCGGCGTTCTTCCCCAGCCGCCACTCGGCTCCGGTGCACAGCTTGAGAATCAGATCCTTTCCCTCGGGCGAGCAATGCGCAGCTTTCGGCACCCGTAACGTTGTCTTCCAGTTGATCACCTTTAGAGTTGGAAAATTACCGGTCATTAAGAAAACGGTGGTACTATAATATTATCGCCAACTGCTACAATTGAAAACATAGAATAATGAATTTTAAATTAGATAAAAATGCCACAAATAGCAGTTTTTAACACATATTAGATAGATATCACATATTCATAGATTTTGATTCTCATATATTCTATTTTTGGTATTCTTAGCGGGACTTCAGTAAGACCTGATAAATATTAGGCCATCCTGGAACAGTAAAATTATCAAGCTAAAATTACTGCTTGACCTCTCTACACTGCAGTTTTTATACGATATTCATTTTCTTAGCCCTCTTTGATATGTTCTCTACCAAAAGAGCAAGGGAAAACTGTTCTATTCAGAGGGCTCTGATTTTGGCTTTCCTCTGAAAATGTTCCTGCAATTACCTTGCCCTGCGTCTCGGCGGGTGAATTGGCTAGGAACGGCGGTGAGCCGACCAACATCTCATAGAGGATGACGCCGACGCTCCACCAGTCGCACAACTGTGAGTAGCCTTCACGGAGCAGGACCTCAGGCGCAATGTAGTTGGGTGTGCCAACCAGAGAGTGTGCCAGACAGCGTTGGTGTTCTCGTCTTCTTCGCCGTTCAAGAGGCTTCAGTTGGTGGCAGCGGCACTCGTTTCCAGTAGTTGACCAATCTTCGGTAGGGTCCATCGAATCTTGCCTGTTGTGATCGCCTGGAATTGAGTAGAAAAGCAGATGCTACAAGCTCTAAAATATAATTGATTTATGCTTGGGCTTCACCATAACGGCAGATGATGTACTCACCATTTCGCTGGTAATACTTGGAGTTGTGAGTCCAGCGAAACCCCGTGCAGAGACCAAAGTCTGTGAGTTTGATGTGGCCGTCTCGATCGATTAGAATGTTGTCTGGCTTGATATCACGATGAATGAATCCCATTTTGTGTACACTCTCCACCGCACAAGTTAGTTCAGCTATGTAGAACCTGCCGACAAAGCCAATTTAGTTTATTATTTAATATCCCACTGAGTGAATCCTTAAACCAAGATTAGGTTGATAGCTCCATACGCAGGCCCACTATAGTATTTTTTCTCGTCATCGTCAGAGTGACACTAATGATTTTTGAGGACAGGATTATTGAAGCCTACTAGATACAACAGCTAATCAAGTTATTTCTACAGCTGCTTTCATTGCATCATCAATATAACAGCCGCGGAAGCAATATGTATCCACAATCAAGTCTTGATCCTGTTGAGTGAAATACTGTTGCCATTTTTACATGATGTACAATTGAGCTTTGCAAGGGTAAATACGAGCTAGCTCCCCTTCACTCACAAGTGTACCAGGCTTCCTAGGTACTAAAAAATAGCTAGAACCTATTGCGGCATTGCACTTTTATTTCAAATTTACGATATGAGTTAAAGAAGCTATGGTCCTCCTTATCAACCTATTCTAGCTTCTTAACAGATATTTTAACTAAACATGAGTGAATGAGAAGCCAAGTGTTGACAAATTTTAATGAACACAGGCTGTAAATGAACTATTTGAAGCGATATAAATTTATTGCGACGTACCTTGCAAGCTGTTCGTCAAAGATTCCCAACTTGATGAGTAGCGACATGAGATCCCCGCCAGCTATGTAGTCCATCACGAAATATAAATTGTCTTTGTCTTGAAACGAGTAATAAAGTTTCACGACCCACTCGTTGTCTGCTTCGGCCAAGATATCGCGTTCGGCCTTAACGTGAGCCACCTGATTCCGCTTGAGCACGTCTGCCTTTCTTAGCGTCTTCATCGCGTACAGATGGTTCGTATCGATCTTGCGCACCAATGCCACCTCGCCAAAAGCTCCAACGCCGATCGGCTGGATCTTGGTAAACATCGACTTGTCCATCTTGGCACGCTTCAGCCGGATGTAGTTGGACTCTTTCTGCGACAGCATCCTCCGCATCTGGCACTGCGCCTCCAAGCTGAGCCCGATCTTGGCCATCTCCGTCTCCAACTGGACCCGCCTGAACACGCGCTGCTTGTGCGACTTGATCACATTCTCCACGTGCTGCTCCATGAAGAACTTGAATGCTTGCGGCGAATAGTTCCGCACTTTGCATTCGCGTCGTTCCTCCTCTTTCTCCTTGCTCATCCGCTTCCTCTCCGGTATCGGCGACTGGTGGTTTATTTTATAAGTTGACGGAGATTGACCCGAATGGCTTGGTCGTCGGTCGCCTCCGTTCTGAATCGGCACCTGATTGTTCTTATTCTTGTTGCTAACCGATGACGACGCTGTCGGCGGCAACGGTGGCGTCTGCTGCGGTATCCCAACTGTATTCTCCGAGGACGACGTCGAATACACATTGTTCGGCCTGCCGTCGTTGGAGCTGGGACTAGCCGAGCGTCCGTCGTTGCACATCTTTCGCTGCAGTGGCGGGTGGTGCGCATGCGGTGACGGTGACAGCCGCGAATTCCCTGCGTCGTTCTCATCGCCGCCGGGCCCATACGGTGGCGGGTGGTGCCCATGCGCCGCTGGCGTAACTATTCCGCGCTGTACCGCTAGCGCCTGCATCGTACTTGCGTAGCTTGGCGGGTCTGTGGTCGGCACAGCGACCGGGCTGGGTGCAGCCACGGGCGATGGCAGGGGCTGCTGAACGGGCACTGGCGGCGGCGCCGCCTTGTGAGCTGCCGCCACGGGATAGGACGGCACAGCTACCGGATATGAAGGCGCCGCCGCCTGCTGCTTCTGCTGTATGGACGACGCGTAAGATGGCGGCGGCGGTTGTGGCGTCGCAGGCTGAGGCGCCGCGGGCGCGATCGCCGTCTGCAGCACGGGCTTCTGCACTTGCGTGCTCTTTACCGACTGCATGATGATTGGCGGTTGCGTCTTGGCCTGCCGAGCGCCCCACGCCTGCAGCGGGGTTGGCCGAGCGACGGAAGACGGTGTTGGACTCGACACCGAGACCGTCACGGGGCTGGGCGAGCCCGCAGACGTCGGACCCGAGTAGATGCCTGACGATGGACTCTTGCGGTAGTCCTGCTGCGACTGGGTGGGGCTCTGGCGGCTTTGAATGGAGGCAATGTACGAAGGCGGTGGCGGCGGGATGGTCGGCGACGAAGGTATCAGCGGGTAAGGCGGCGGCGCTTCGGAAGAAGACGGATTGCCGTTGCCGCCCGGGTACAGGTTTAGCGCCTGCATCTGCTGCGACAGTTGCTGCTGCACCTGCGGCCCGTTCTGCACCACCATCGGCTGGCGGCCTGATGACGAATTGTTCGGGTTCCCTCCCGACGATGCAACAGGACTGGTGCCCCGCTGAGACGACTGCTGCCCGTTGGAGCCGTTACAGCTGCCGGGAAGGGCGGCGGGAGGTCGGGTAGGCACCGCGGGCGATGGGGACATCCTCTTGAGAAGGTGTTGCACGTTGGATGGCACCCCATATGCAGCGTGAGGAGGCGGAGGCGGCGGGGGCGTGTTGCTACAGCGAGGGGGCGGTGGAGGCGGGGGCTCGCCAAAGCTGCTGGGGGAGTATTGGCGGCTGAGCTGGGGGTGCAAGGATAGGTCGGCGAGACGAGGGCTGTCGGAGCGCGAACTGCCTGCACCGCTGTCCATGGCTGGACTACCACGGTGGAGGCTGAGCTCACGCTCCAGACTAGGCTTGCGGTTTAGTTTGTTGCTCATGGCGGACTGGCCGGAAGAGTGGCCTTTCGAGTGGCCATTGACGGCGTCGTTCTGCTGCTGCTGTTGTTGTTTGGAGAGGAAGTCGATGGCGGATTCGTAGCGGCCACCAGTCATCTTGAGGGCGCGAAGAGCAGAGTCCTGGAATGAAGACCATGATTCTTGAGAAAGTGTACTACCTAAACGCATTTCACCGGATTCTAAAGTCTAGCGCAGTTTTTGCAACCTGCGGCCCGCGAGTGAAGTTTAAATATGAACTATTTCCCCACAATTCAGTGGAAAAGTACATCAAAATGGACCGAATTAAAAAATTGTGTGTAGTGCTATTGTTAGGAAAAATTAAATTGGTCCTCACTGAAGGTTATGCTGAGGGCTGCTTTCATGTAGCAACGTTCAAATTTCACTCTGGATAGCGCTACTTCAATAATTTTGGCGCTCGGGGAGGAAAAGGTTGTACTTCACTAGTCTTGGGTAATATTGATAAACATTCATTTCACTTCAAAAATGTCTGGCTGGTTGGGGATTCAAATTCCGTTACTTCTGATTTCGCGTCTGATGCTGACGCTGTACCATGCTGAGCTAAAGAAATATGGCATCTCTGAATTGCAATTAACAATTCAGAGAGTAGGTATCCAAAGAGAAATGAACAAAGGGCTAGTTTTTCAATGGTCCGTTAAATATTGACGGTCTGCTAGAAGGAGAATCAAGACACCTGATTGGATGTTGCCATGGTAATATGTAACAAGTTAACGGACCGTCGGGTTCTTAACGGGTCACTGAAAAACCGGTCCTAAGAGGCTTTGATGTACTTGAAAGTTTCATCTAGTATCAAATGGATGTTGCTATCACAATATATCCAACTGACTAACTCCCTAAGACGTGGGCTGGTTTGCTCAGATGGCAGAGCATTCGGAGTGGAATCCGAAGAACCAGAGTTCAATTCCCCAGCCAGCCGGCCAGATGAAATTGATATTTATTACCACGGTTCTTGATTTAGTCAACTGATAAATGGGATTCTGTTAGTTAGCATTTGCAGCGGTTCTCCAACCGACATCAACGAACAAGAATTTTTGCTAGGTACTAATGCAATCTCTTTCGTCTTGACTCGGTGATCATATGTGCACATCTTCCACCCACAACATCAACCTCTTTGGATGATATCTAGACCCCGTTTCTGTCTCTTTTCGTTCTAGTGAAATGAAATTGCACAGGTTGAATTTTTTTATGGTAGGTATCAAAAAAGCCTTTTCAGACAAAATCATTTCAATTCTATATGTGAGTTTTTATGCTTGTGAGATTTTTTTTTAAAGTATCGGAATGGTTTCTTCCGAAAAAAGCACCCATGGAATATCGAAACGAAAATTTCGCTCCTTTCCACTGTTGTTACTTTAGGCCTTATCGGTGCGGTTTATTTCGATATTGAGAGGAAGATCTGCAAGGAGTGAAATAGTATAATTGAGTACTACCTACATGTTTAGTTTCAAATAAGAACTAGGGATTCGTTATTAAATTTTTAAGACTCATGTCTTCTGACTAATTTCAGCACTAGTTTTTAAAAAACTGTTAATAACTGGGTTAAACTGCTGAAAACCTTCTAACAAACAAATTGCCAGTTTGGCAGTTTGTTAGTTAAAAAGAACTAGGGAGTTTGACTAGGAATAAACTTTTAAAGCCAATTACACGGCTAGTAATAATTTTAAGAATATTAAAATCACTTCAAAAATACCTGCTGTAAGCAGGTATTTGTAAGGTATTTGTATTTGTATTTGTAGGTATTTGCAGGTATTTGTAAGCAGGTATTTTTGAAGTGATTTGTGAAGGTATTTAGTAGGTATTTAGTAGGTATTTAGTAGGTATTTAGTAGGTATTTAGTAGGTATTTAGTAGGTATTTAGTAGGTATTT
>QKMV01000463.1:0-22572 GCA_003287335.1 Lednia tumana
GGTATATCAGGGAGGGAATGGAAGAAGCTGAGTTTGCTGAGGCAAAGGATGACATACTGTCGCTGGAACAAGATTATACCGAATTGGGAAAGGACTCGTGCGACAGGACCTCAAAAAGGGGTGGGCTTATGGATGAAGACGAGTTTTGAATAATTTGTTTACATCGTTTTGTTTTAATTTGCCGTTTCCATTATGCACATCCTCTTCAAAATTTTATATACACTATTGCCATTTACATCCAAACTTTTGAAATAAATTTTTGTTTGGTAACTGTTTTGTTTCATTTGCTTTTCTATAATTATAGAGCCTCGAGGTGACTGAGGGATATGAAAGGAAGTTTTCGTTACTGGCTGTTGTCGTGTTGATGTATGATACATTGTTAAATGGTGTGAATCCGAATTGGGTGCTGTGTTTGGTGAATATTAATAGTATTTAAAAATGCGGAATAGAAAATTAAAAGATAATTGTGTACATAGAATGATAATTACGAAAAACGGTAAGAATAATATTCATAGCCGAAATAACAGATAGCAGCCTTCTAAGAAAGGAACGATTATAGGGCTAGGAAATAGCGCTAGAGGAAAAAAGCTAGGGCTTGGATGGAATGCTAACAGCCAATTGATATCACACATTTTCTCAAAAGATGGATATCTTAACAGAGCGTGGATTTTGGTTGTTTCTTTTCATTTCAGCACTCAATTAAGAAATGAAAATGTTAATGGATTTTTGACATCGGCCATTGCCAATTATATTACTGCCTGCATTTTTTAAGAGAACCTGAACTTTGAAGAAGTCTCTGCCAATCTTGGAGTCTGCTTACAAAGAAAATTTTCAAAGAACCACAGTTTGGAGGAACTTTGTTCAGCCTTATTAAATGGCAGTAGGTACGTAATGTATGATTCTACGAATACTACCAGTCAAACATATGAATCATACATACAACCTACATTCAGGCTCGGCATTAAATGAGTAGTATCTTTATAGAGATAAAAAAATAAACCTTTCAGATGAAACGACTGGTTTTATTGACAGCATGGCGTGGCTACAGAAAGGAACCGAACGTGATACAGGGTACTTTCATGGAATGGCGAGAAATTTGGACGACATTGTGTCAGGAACTGTCATTATGTTTTTCAACTAGATCTTGCATAAATGGTCCTGACAAGAGCACCAAATACCATTCTATTATAAATTATGCCTCATCCTGCGCAGTGGCGTAACGTTAAATCAGGAGGCCCCCGGGCAGAAAAAAAAAAAAGTGGCCCCCTCCCAAACACATCTCTACCGAGTACCGACTCACCTAAAAAAAAAGATTTCTTAAAAAAACTCACCTAAAATGTCTTTCGTCTGGCTTTTCTTTCCGCAAACATTTTGACGACGCCCTGGAGATGTTTACGTAGAAGGTGAGCTTCCGCGTGCTCTACTGACAACAGACTTGAGCCTCGTAAACGTTCTTGTCCCTTCCTGCTTCCAAGGTAGTATTTAATAAGTTTTAATTTTGAAAAAGATCTTTCAGCGGTGGCAACCATAACGGGGATCGTTAAAAAAAGTTAAAAGTATCAGGGCAGTACATACATCGGAAAAACTGGCCGATACTGCAAAATTTTCGATCAGGATTACATGAGCGAGCTCTATCATGGTCGAATATTTTGGAATGCCGTCTTTCAGGCAAGATGGGAGTGAAAGCAGCTCCGCCGGAAAACTATTGCTGATATCTTCTGGAGATGTGTTGATAGCTGGTCTTCCGTTAACTCGTCGTTTAGCAGTTCTCGCGGCTGTATTGCTTGAAACACATGCAACACTTGCTGTTAACTTTTGAATCTCTCACTGAGCTGGTTGATGATTAGGTCCAAGCAGCCGTAACACTGCTGATCGAAAACAAGCTTCACCGTCAGCCAGTCTCTCGTCCTCACACAGCTCGTCAAAGTGGCGCTTGGTTTTTCTCGTGCGCTTTTTGGGGAACAGTGGTTCAAAAGGCACATTCCAAAAGGCAGCAAGTTCTTCAGCAGTATTCTTAGCGTCTTCGTATTTTTCTCAGAATACTTTTAGCTCATCGTTTGCATTGTTGATTAGCGTATGGGCTTAAGACTTCCTAAGATACATTACGAAAGCAATCCCAGCTGAGCTAGGAGCCGGTTGACATGTGATTTGGAAACTCTCAACTACACTCAAATAGTATTATTTTCTAAATAAGATATTCAATATCCGTCACCGCGAGTCTTAACGCAACGCCAACACACGCCACCGCACAAAAATCACATAACAAATGCACAAAGCAAAGATATTAAGTTACTATTTCATAACATTAACCTCGAAATACGAATGACACACGTTATGAAGTAGATTCCAAAAAGTGCAAAAAAGACTCCAAGGTAAGCATTCAACTCTCGTGATGTGCACCCGCTCGGCGCTTAAAATTTGAATTTGCCATGATTTCCAGTAATCACTTTAACAAATATAATGTACGACTACTAGAGTAATTAATTACTTAGGTCCAGAGACACAGTCCTATTTAGGATAAATGCAATCATTTTCCGAATAAAAGTGATTGATTATTTTTCTTTGGAAACAAATTAGATAAGTATAGGGTTACAACATCCAAAACTAGAGATAGCTGGACAAACTTTTGTCACCTTAAACAGGATAATACAGATACAGTGGTGAGTGGTGGTGCAGATAAAGTACGGGAGCATCACCGTGAAAAGTTTTATTTTATGCCAGTAGGTGCTCTCTTCACTTTTAATGATTCGTAGTCAGAATCACCAGAGTAGAAAGCTTTTTGAAGTTTGAACTGAATTTTTATGGTCAATATGCGAAATATTGGGAAATATATTTTGCTTGCTGCGTGTGACGAGTCGGCGTTTTAATCGGCGAGCTTCATCGCAACTCTAATGTAGGTATCTATCTTTATAGAAGGTTAACGAGTTACTGTATCTTTTTTCTTATTTGCTTGTATGAATTTAACAATGCGCTCGAAATCGCAAGAAGAAGAAATTTGGCAAACTTTCCGTGTGGTTATGCTGGACATCCAGTTCAGTCAGGCAGGTAAAACTGATATCACATGAAAATATATAATGAGCTTCAAACTCTACACTTGAAATGGGAAGCACTGCCCTATCTAAATTAAATTTAATCGAAAGAAATGCCCACTAAAATAATATTCTTGTATGCCACTGTGTTTTCACCAAGAAATGAAGATCTTTAAAACATTTTTATATTTTTATCCAAGCTTAACATTTGCCAGCGCGACGCAACTTGGGATCGCAACCCCGTGCGACCAAAAATGGGCCCATTTTGAGGGGAGGGGGGTGGAGATGGGACAAATTGGGATTTTTTTTACCTAAATTCTTGACAAAACTTGAATGTTCAGACACATTTAGGTCCAGTTCAGAAAAGTATGAATGCCTGTCTACTGTTTTGCCTTCTGTCCTAAATGGGAAGAATCCAATTCATATTTGGTGTCATGATATTGGTAAGTATGTTACAGCCAAGAAAAAACTTTCCAGTCTTATTATTAGAGACAAGTCCACAAAATTTATTATGGCATCAAGATGACATTGTTTATAGTGTATCCATGAAAGGTTGAGCAACTCAGAGACTTGACACTGTTCTTGACTAAATGTTGCAACATTTATATACAAAAGTAGGTATTTACGAAAGCAATACCCAAAGTTACAAGTAGTCGACTATTAATAAAATGGGATTGTGATGTCAACAGAATATTTAAAAAATAAAATTCATACAAAAATGGCATAGTTTCCCATAGGAAACACATGAAATGCCACCTAGACTAGATGCTTGTAAAAGATTCACTCATGAGAACAAACAGTCGTAAAACGCCGTTGATCGTCACCTATGTACATGAGCATTTCAAGACTGAAGAGAGAAGAGAGGGAACGTCAGGTGCTGGCTCAGCATTTCAAGACGCTTCTTCTGCCAGATGGTGAAGGTCAGCGTAGTTGACGATGGCACGGTGCAGGAATTCATACTGCGCCTGCAACAATAAACAAACCACTCAGTAACCGCTCAGTAACCACCCAGAAGCTACTTGGTAACTGCTAAGTAACTACCCAGTAACCACTAAGTAACTGCTCAGTAACCACTAAGTAACCTGTGCAGTAAATTTACCCGCACTTCCAGTCAGACGGTAGTTTTTTGTTTTTTCAAATACAGCATCAATACACTTCTCCACTTTTTTGGACTTGTATGATGAGAGTGGTAGTACGTGTTAAGGGGTAGTATAGAAGAAAAAGCGGACAGTTAACCTCAGCAACTCCCTAAAGTAGGTACTATAATACAACTTTCAGGATAATTGGAGGGTAAAAAGATGTCACCCATTCAGATTTTGCAATTTGGCTCAAAATCGTAAGCAGTTTCTTAGCCGCATCAAGAGACACATTAACTGAATTAGAAGATTTTTCATACAAAATGCCCCAGCTTTGCAATATGAATATTGGAATTCAATTCAACAACCCCCGGTATAGCATTACTAAGTTATGACTTATTACAGAGATTGTAGCAAATTTTGTAAAAAAATTGTAACTCGTCCACCTAAGTCACGGCTACTTTCTTCTGGACTGAGACAGCGATCTTAGTGAGTATCATACCCTTATTTCGCTAGCTGCCTGTTCAACTTCAACATTAGAGGACATTGTACAGCTCAACACTCGGGTAATCCTTATTTTAGACAGTTCTCCAGCGACAAAATCGTGGCTCCCGAGTACCGCCCATGAAATGTAACGTGCAAACACATTTTTATATGCCTCTGCTGGTAGATGTTGAAGACAGCCTGTGATAATATGCGAGAGAGTTGGAGACGATAGAGTTTCTACATCTTTTACTCCAAATCCTCCAAATCGCCCAAAAGGGCCGACGTAAATGCCCAATGTGAGTCTATTTAGAGAGCCATCACAGGAATGCGAAAGAAAATTTGGATAAAAGCTTCTGAACTGACCTAGTTCATTATTTTCTCTACAGCTTCCTTGTTTGCTATCAAAGGCTATCCCAATAGAGCCAGCAGACGTATACAAAACACAGGTCTGATCAAGGTTTCTTGCATGGCTCACCATGTCAATGAAGAGGAACTAAGCTGATTTCCATGAAGGGATTGTTTCTCTTCAGGTGAAAAATATACGGCAAAATATTTAACGGCAAATGGAGATCCACAGATCACTATTTCTACGTGGTACGTACGAATGTATCGAGCATGCCCTGGCGCTGTGAGCGCAGCTTGATCACGGTGGACAGCAGGTCTACGCGCTTCTCCGTGCGCAGCTGCTGCACGAGGATGGCGAGCGCCACGAACATGGAGCTGCGTTCAGCACCCCAGGCGCAGTGCACGGCGACTGGCCCGATGACGGTTCCTGGGCCTACCGGACCCCCAGCCGGCCGAGTCACCTCCACCAGCTCCATAAGGCCTCGCGTCACCTCCGGAACCTCGCCCTCCACCGTGGGCCACCCGTTGTACTGGTACTGCGTCATCAGCACCGTCTCGTCCGTCTGCTCCAACACAAAGCGCATGAGGCTCGCAGAAACAAATCGGATGCCGTGCACAGCCCAGCGTCGATTTTTGGTCTGTTTTGCGCGTGAAACGTTCCAGTTTTCTTATATTTTTGGTTCCGTTGATGCACATACATGCGATTTTTTCATTCGATTTTGAATTGGGTGATTGCTTGTGTCAAAAATGTATTTTTTATTCGGGATTTCAAACAATGTGTCTTAAATAAATTTTTCAAATCAAATCTACCAAAAACCCTGCATTTTCACAGCTTTTCAAAAGTATTTTTGCTACTGCACATTTCTTAAAATTTTTTAAATTGGCAAACCCATGTATTTTTCTGGAGGAAGAGTCTTGGCTATACAAAAGTCTCTGCTGACAATTATATTTCTAAACTGTGCTTGGCTTAAAATCAAAAATATTCCCCTTTTTCTTCTTTCTAGAATATCAATGAAGCAATCTATGCCAGTTAAAAAATGTGTATCTATTTGACTGCTCAAAAATGCCATGCTTTGCTCCGTAGATGCAAATGATGTCATTTATTGCTTTAATAGGCTGTTGCCCGGGTTTTGATATCAAGAAAAGCTTCCTATTGGCGCGATTAAGTATCAAGTACGCATAATCAAAACATTTGATGTCATTGTGCATTTTTAGCATCAGTTTAATTATCTAAAAATTCTGTTATTTTTAAGTGACATAACTGAGCCAAAAAAGTACACAAAAGACACGTAAAAATATATTTGTGATCCAGAAACGGTTCTTCAATCTACACTGGAGGAGACTGAGTAGCTTGCGCCAAAGGCTCACCTTCATGTTGGTAACACTGAGTTCGCGTCGCGTGTAGTAGGGACAGCTCTCGCTCTGGATGTACTTGACGCGGATATGGTCGTACGTCACTTCGTCGTCAGGCCAGTAGCGCAGACATTTCTTACTGCCCTCGCCAAGCTGCGTTCAGCGTTAACAAAAGGTAGCTTAGTTAGTAGTCGTATTAAAATCTTGCTGATTAGAGTTAACTTCCCAACCTACCCAGGATTTATGCTCTGGAGATTTCGTGAGTCCTCTCTCCCTCCCCGACACAAATGCGTCCTATAGGTTACGCTGCAAGTACAACTTTTTTGTTATAATTAGGGCGGGTTTGACAACTTTTCTTAACCATGAGTTAAGAGATAATCCTCAGAAACAAAATTGATTCCGTGCATGAGATTGGCTGTTGCCATGGCGATACCAATTTAATCCTATGAATAACTCTTAACTGGGGGTTAAGAAAAGTTGTAAAACCGGCCCTTAATGTAAATTGACAAATTTTTCCAATCTACGCATGGGAGCATATTTTTTTTTGTATCTCGAAATTCCTAATGACTATTTAAGATTGATTTTTTTTTATTAAACTTTCGGGCTGCAATCCACTAGGACTTAGTATTACCATTTTTTAGCTCGGAGTTGAGCGAAACAATTTTTCTGCCGTTGAATGGTTGCTTCCATGGCATTTAACCCAACTCCCACTTCATGCCGCAGCTGAGAAAATGATGAAGCCAAGCAAAACGGGGCCTAAAAGTAGGTTTTCCAGAGTGAGAGCAAATGACAGTTGCACGTAGGGTTCTTACGTCTGAGAGCATGACTAGAGTGGAGATATTTTGCTCCGACAACATCCGCCAGAAGTCTGCCAAGGTGGATTCAAGAGGATCTTGCGTGATGATGAAAGACTCGCTGTTGTCGTAGCCCTGCGCAAACAAATACAACAACTAATTATGTACCGACTTTACTAGCCTAGCTAAGCTATTTGGAAACATTTGTTTTTTTGTTCAATGTGTTTGTCGGTTATTCTCCGTGTCTATGAGATTTTTGGTCCTCGAAAGGACCTCGTGTCTCGGCGTTTCGGCTGAGTTCGCGCAGCCATCTTCAGGAGTAAAGTTATTTATTTTTAGCCACTTTCTTTGAAAAATGATAGCTTTTAAAGATAATTTTAAATAAAGTAGTTGTTGGTCTTGTATAAAGTCTTGTTGGTTGTGATGTTTTTATTAACTAATGCATTGCAGTCAGGACAGACTACACAGGCTACAGACTGCAAAATCCTAACAAAAAAAAAATACAGATAGAGTTGGCAGGTCATTTGGTCAAGTTGGTACCTATTAATGACTAGATTGACATTTTGTACTAGGTGAGTGTACAAAATGGTCTGTTTGTTTGTTTATGTGGTGTTTAACTACACACTGCATTGACAATTGGCCCCGTCGCACTGGTCTATTGGCGTCGGTGAATGATAGGGTGATAATGAGGATGATGATGAACCTAATGGGGAAGAGGGGAAACCCGGTGCCAGCAGGAAGCCTACTCCTGTCGATAAGCACCAAGGGGACCACCGCTTAGCGTCCCTTCCGAAGGATGGTACAATTCGAACAGCATGGGATTCCTCCACTAATTCGTGCTGTCGAGAGGTTGATTTTATGAGAAGCGAAGCTGCTACTCTAGCTTCAAACCCTCCAACCTCTCTCCTGAACAGAAATGGACCTTGTGATGAACGATCACCCATCCAACCTTTGGTCCATCGCAATGTTGCTTAGCTTCGGTGATCTCACGAGAACCGGTGTATCCAACATGCCGAAACGTTTGTTGTGTACACGATAGTGCATTGTACGAAATACAGTTGTTTCAAATCAGAGCTGCTAGTCTCGTATCTTTGTTTTGCACCAAGTTGTAATGAATGTTCAGGGTAAATCAAGTAGGTCCGCTGTATAACGCATGTCGGTAGTCAAGATTGCATGGTGTTGTGAACTGGGAAATTTCGTGGTTAGCATCTTGTATTTCGGTGTAAGGCGGTGTTATCAAATCAGATGGACTTTCGTGTTTTAGTCTGTTTTTCATACCTTCATGACACAGTAACAGGGTCCAGGAATCATGAATGTGTCCGCGACTACTACTTACCTCGATGAACGACGCATTGATGTACGTTGAGTTGTCTCGATTTGGCATCGGAGTCAGGATCACACGATTTCGATCGTAAGGAATTACGCGCTCGCTGCGGTTCTTCGCGACGTTCTCTTCCCCGGTACCCACCGACACTGACTTCCACTCGTCGACTTTCTCCGCGGCCATCTGGAACAATCGGCAAGGGTGGTGGCACTGCTTTCGATGTCCTGTAGGTTTCTGTCGTATCATAATTATGTTTTAAGAGGATACTTGTGGCAGTCCAACGGTAAGTGGCAGAGACACCAACTTGGTCATTCCATAGAGAATTCAACTAGCTTTCTGACAAAATGTGTTTGAAATTTTCATTGTCTTCACCTTTTGTGAAACTTAGCATTCTGGCGATACATCACTACTGTTAAACTGAAATGCCAAGTTTAACAAAAAGTAACAAGAATAAACATTTGAAATGCATTTTGACAGAGAGCCAGTTGAGATCTCTATTGAATGACAAAGTTTAATGTCTCTGACACTTTTTGATTGACTGCAGTAATCGAAACTGTCGCTTTTCCAGCTGCCAGTGAATCTTGTGCTATCTAGCTTTCGAAACACTCCCCAACCCTGTCTCCTTCCATGTACCGAAATGCACAGTGAAACGACCTGGCTGCCGAAACTCTCCCCTAATCCTATCTTCTTCCTTGTACCCAAATGCACGGTGGAACGACCTGGCTGTCGAAACTCTCCCCTAATCCTATCTTCTTCCTTGTACCCAAATGCACGGTGGAACGACCTGGCTGTCGAAACACTCCCCTAATTCTATCTTCTTTCTTGCGGCCAAATGCACAATGAAACTAGCTGGCTAGCCAAATGCTCCCAATTCTTTCCTTGGCCAAACATGGCGTATTGTGGGGCAAGATAACCGGACAGGAAAACCGGAAGCTACCTGGAACTGCTTCTCCATCCGGGTCTGCTTCTCTGCTGGGTCGGCACCGTCCGCGACATCAGGCAGCCTGAGTTTGTCCACGGCCGTCTTTAGCCTGGCCAGCGGCAGTTCGGTGTCCCCAAGCTGCGCTGCCTCCAGAAGGGCTCGGTAGATGAAGATGTACTGCTTTAGTGACTGCACTAGGAAGTTACGCTGCCGGCGAAGGTCGCAGATGGTGGCGAAGATTGACACCTGCACAGAATACCAGTTTTTGCAGCAAACGGCAATAGGGAATAAATTTCTTTAGACACATGTCTACTTCATAAGCTTTGCACAAGTTTTCAGAAAAACTGTTTACTTAAATGAGAAAAACTGCTAAGAAGTCTACTAATAAATTCCCAACTTGCAAATCCCAACTAAATTAGGCTCATGTCTATCTCCTAATCTTAACACTAGTTTTCAAGAGAACTGATTTATAAACTGGGTTTGAAACGGGAGTTTTGGTGGATTAGCATTCAAACCCAGTTTAACATGAGTCTTTCTTAAGAGATGCTTTCTTTTTCCCTTTTATTTTACTGTGAATTTTAAGCGATCTGTCGGTTTTAACATGGGCCGTTATTTGCTTGCCTAACAAAGCATATCATTCTTCTGACCTGTTTTGTGACTTAATTTAATCGTTGTGATCGACTGTTGCCAGGGTTTCGGTGTTGCTTCGCGTTGGCGCGATTAGGTATCAGGTAGACTTAAACCTATTCGTAGAGATCACTACTCATTTTCAGTGCCTGTTCAAGTTCTGGCAAACTACGACTTTAAAAATTGGCATAACTTCAGCAAAAAAATGCATCTATGAAAAGTGAATGCAGAAAGTGATCCAGAAGCAACTATTTGCCAATGAATAGTATAGAGAATGCAATTAGGATATTATGCACAATTAGTATTGCATTTTACTTTTCTTGGAAAAAGTTTGGTGTCTGGATCATAAAAATGTCTCTTTTTTTCTTGTGTGTGTTCTGTTTGGGCTGATATGTCATTTTCAACAGTGATAATACTTCAAATTTTCAACACGCGCTGAAAACAGCTTGTGGACGGTGAGACCTTTCTCACACCTATCTGACCAGTCCAGAGGCACCTGTGACAAGCGGCTAAGGAAGCAGTGTTTAATAATCATGCATGGCGTCACCAGGGGGAATAGCCTGAAATGAAATCCATCACTTAATGACTAGATCTGATACATTAATTCTCTTCCCCGATTTGTCTGATTGGCACGAAACCACGTGTTTCACGGTTTTGACCACATTTGAGTAAGTTTGACAAAAAATGCTCAGTGCAGCAGGCTATTTGAGCCAGCAAAAACTCAGCAATAAGGGTTCTTACGTGAAAATACTTGCTCTAAAATTCTTTGTACTCAAAATATGAATAGCTGCAGAGTGGATGATTTTTTTGTCAGATAATTTTAAATTAGAGGCTTTGCTAGAATTTTGTTTTGTTCGTGGTTCCCTCGTCACATTGCCGGGTTTTTCTGTCAGACGCGTTTTACCCCTGGAGAAGTGAACAGCAAAGTTACCAAACGTCAGGAAAGTTTTAGTGGATTTATTCACTTTCAAACTCAGTTTGTACGAGTTTTATTTAAAAAAAACTCGCTTGTTTAAGATAACCAACTAAATATTTTTTTCAATATGAAAAAAAAGCCAAAAAACTTTGACCAATTTGACCGTATGACCCACCTGGCCCTCATCCGCCAGCTGCTGCAGCAGGCTGTCCAGCGCAACAAGCGTCCCCGTGCGACCGACCCCCGCCGAGCAGTGCACCAAAATCGGTCCCTTCTCTAGCGAATACACCTCGTTGACCCGCTTCACGAACTTCAGGATGCCCGACGGGTGTTCGGGCGCCACAAAGTCCTTCCACACCAGGAAGTGGTATTGCACGATGGTACGTGACTCTTCTTCCTTCTTGCCGTTCACCCGCGACATGAGTAGCTCGCGCACGATGAAGTCCGAGTAGCGTTTCTGGCCGACGTGGCGGACGCAGATCTCGCCAAACGTCTTCGTGCCGTCTGCGTCGTCGGGCCAGTATTTGGCGCACTTGGTCTTGCTGTATTCCTCCAAGTTGGTGAGCATCAGGATCAGCTCGAGGTGCTGCTCCCAGATCATGCGCCAGAAGTCGCAGACGGTGTTGTCCATGGGGCCCTGCGCGCAGATGAACTTCGTGCGCTCCTTGTAGCCGACCACGAAGTTTGCGTTTATGTAGTCGGAACCGTCGGCGGCAGACAAGCGCACCTGGGGACGGGCAACGGGGGAAATATTAACCCTTTCTGACCACATTACCTTCCTATAGGGGTCAACACTATATCTTGTTAAATTTGATGCTTAAGACAGTACCTACTACATGCTCAATAAAAGATGTCATAAGGCAAGTATATAAAAACTAGAAAATCTAACATTGAAATTATTATCATCATAAACATATTGGCTTTCAATTTAATCATCACCAAACTCATAATCACTCTTCCAAAGTAAAAATGAGCTAAATTGTATCAAAATCAGCACTCTACAGCTGTTCGATTAAAAATGGCAGCACCATGCTGAACCTGTCCCAGGCTGATATCCGATTTGTCGTGACTTTTTTAGGGCCGTAGTAACAATTCTGGATGGCTTTAACATGCTGGCTCAGTCAAGAATGGCCAGAAGTTGCCCCAATCTACCAAAAGATGGTCTCAGTCACTTACTTTAAGGACAAATGGCACAATTTTGATGGTGGGCTCGCCCCAAAAGATGACCGCAACTAATATAATTTAATTTCGGGGATCCCCAACAGAAGACCGCAAAGGGTTCACGAAAAGCATCAAAACAACCGTAAAGGGTTAAAATAAAACCTCAACACGGCCACAAAATGAATTCAAATGCGTCACTTTTGTTCCGGAGTAAAAACTAATGTAGAAAAATGAAACCGTAGTAGTACACTAAATCTACTGGGGACTCTTACCGGCATGGCGTAAAATTACCGCTCTACATCTGTGCTCGTGCGACCGTGTCCAACTTACCCGGGTCTGGTCGTAGGCCTTGATATCCGGGTAGCGGTTCTTGAACGCGTTCTCTCGTGCTTCCGAGTGACAGGTGGTCCGGTCGGAAAACCGGTCGGGCAGCAGCTCGAACTCGTGCTGGAACCCGTAGTCCGAGTCCTTGTGGCGTTCAGCGAATATGGCCGGGAGCTCAGCGGCCGAGATGGGCCCCACGTCGGGTGGGCTGGCAGCGACCAGCACCCCGTGGCGCCCGCGGAAGCTGCGGCACAGGTACCTGCCGGCAGGCGGGTGGGTTCGTTAGCGTTGCCCGCAACTCCGCACTACGTACTCCTCGAGCTCAGCGACACGCCACACCATAAGTGTGCCCAACGTGTTGATTTTGTGGTGTCTAGCGATGAACTACATTGACAACTGATCCTGCGGCCCTGGTGGATTGGCGTCGGTGAATGATGGGGCGATAATTAGGGGCATCAATCGATTCGATTAAATTGATGCGATTAATCCATTGTGGGTTAGAAACAATTAATGAGTTACGCTTGGCGCAATAGAAAAAAATCGGAATTTTTCGTTCTTTTTTTGTTAAACACCACTGAAAATTTTAACTTTCAGTTGTTTTGAAGTGAAACACCAGGTTTTACTCCAGATCTAGCATTGTTTTTAAATGTAGATGCAAAGTTTAGTTTTTACTTTCGTAGATAGCTTTGGCGCTTAGCAGGTCTGCCCACCTTTATCTCCAAAAGAACCTTTTAGGCCTCCAGAAGGGTGAAACTCTATTAAAATGTGCTATTCCCAAGCTAGTTACAAAATAAAAGTCGTTAGAAATTAATTCTTTTGAAAAAATCGATAATAATCAAAAGTAAATTATTAGCCGATGTTTAATCATTTCTTTTTGCGGTTTGCAATGTTCCAGCCATGACTGTTTGCCAACTCTAGTGATTCTGAGGGTGCAGGAAGATGATGAACCTGACAGGCAAGGGCTGGGCATGTCACGAGAAGTGGCGACTGGTGAGGTAGACTGTTCGGGTGGTACCTGAACGAGGTGGTGAGGCTCATCTCAACCATGCCCTGGCGCTGATGGGCACGCTTGAGGTGCAGGTGCAGGAGGAGGGCGACGCCCATCAGGAATGCGGTGATCAGGCCGAGGCACACCAGCACGTGGACCAGGAATGTGGTGGGCGTGTCCCGGAGAGTGGCAGACACCACGACGGGGCCCGGGTTCAAGGCCGTCAGGTAGCCACTGTACGCGGGCAGCAGGGAATGTTCTTCTCCGAACACGATCACCTCCACGAAGCCTGCAATGACCAAAGACAGTTGGACGTGAAGCCACCTGGCAAACGCATCGGTGGTAAGCATGTACCGAAACTGAGAATCGAGATGTTTTGTTTCCAAACCGAAACGGTTAGTTTTGAATGTCCACAGAACAAAACCAGGAACAAGTCGTTGTGTATTTGGCAGTTTATTTCGGTGTATTTTGGATTTTCAATAGCTTAAAAGCCACGAAAGTTCTTGATTTCTAATTTTTATAAGCCAAAATCTCAAAATTTTGAACAATTTCCTTCATTTTCTTACTGAAATTGATCCGGCACATACAAGGTTTTGTACAGATTTGAGCCTCTGGCAAAGTTAGTGGTGAAGAAGCTAGAAAATTCCCTTGCTTTGCATCCAATTTTACAAAAGAAATAAAAAAATATGTTAAATTTTCAAAATGCATGGAAAAACGAAATTAGCCCTTTAAAGCAGTTCCAAAACTGATATTTCGTCACAGAACGAAACCAGAACTGGAAAAACAAAAAGGCAAGGGCATGAACGAAAACCAAAACTGAAATGTCAAACAGTTTCTGTCCCTGATAACAGCTTTTTTGTTTTTTGTCCTGGAGGACCCGTTCAAATTGTATACAAAACGCTATGACACCGAGGCTGGCAGCAGCTTGTAGCCTAACCAAATCAAATAAATGTCAACAAGTTGTGCGGACTCGGAAGTAAATGGGTCCAGTTTTGGGAAAGTTAAAGACGGTAAACTATTTCCTATTTAGGTTATGTTATCGGCACTCGGCTTTGAGCAGGCGATGTGGAATGACTATTTTTAGAGAAATGATGGCCAGTTGTCTTCAGAGGTTGTTTTTGGAAGAAAAAGGAAGAGTTGTTGAAATGTGTATAAAACTAGTAAAAGTGTGTTACTAATTTTAATAACTAATAAGCAAGATTAAATAGAGAGCTTGAGAGAAGCTAATAGTCAGGTATAGATAAAAAGTAAATCCCATATCATGGTCAACTGCCATCTAGGGGGACAATTCACTTACATTTTCTTAACCCTGCTTAAAACTGCCTAGCCCTTTGTTATGGTATAGGGGGTGGCTCCATGGGGCTGTCATAGTTACGGCTGGGACAATTCACGAATAGGGTTTACACGTGAGTTGTAACAGTCAATAATTACAAATTAAATATGTAATTATTAACAATAACAATACTTGAACAAAGGTAAAAAAACTAACCCAAAGTCGATAAGTGACAGCCGTATTAAACTGACCACTAATCCTGCCTAACCCTACCGAGAACCAGGGTTAGCCGGGATTAGCGAGTCCATCATCTTCATTTTATTATCTAACGCTTTAAATTGTTTCGCTTCTGCTTACTGCTGTTTCGATAGACTTCAATGGTTGTTTCAGTGTATTTAGCAATTACATGAATTGCTGTTCCATTCATAAGTAAAGAAATTACTGATTTAGAAACGTTCTCCGTGAATTGTCCCAGGCGTGTCTACAATAGCCCAATGGAGCCACCCCCTATACCATAGCACAGGGCTAGGCAGGGTTAAGCAGGATTAAGAAAATGTATGTGAATTGTCTCTCAGAAGAACCATAGACCTGTGGGTTAAACAATAAAGAAAGTCTAAACTCCGTTAAGGGTTGAGAGTGCAGCGGCAAATCTGCTGGTCAAAGGAGGTATCCCGTGAGCTTTTTGAATAGGCTGTCAATCACTAGAGGGTATGTGGTGTCAATTCTTAATTCATTGAAATGTTAACTTACCAGTTACATTCTCTAAGCCTTTCCACAGATGATAAGTGACAACCCTTAATACACGAGCCATTAGACTCACTACAGGCCCTTTCAACACCACATACCCTCTAGTGGTTGACAGCCTATTCCAAAAGCCCAAGGGAGGCCTCCTTTGATGTGCACATTTGCCACTGCACTATTAACCCCAAACGGAATTTAGTAGGTACTAGTAGGGAAGTAGGGGAGTAGAGGAGTAGCTAGTAGGGGAGTAGAGGAGTAGCTAGTAGGGGAGTAGAGGAGTATCTAGTAGGGGAGTAGAGGAGTAGCTAGTAGGGGAGTAGAGGAGTAGCTAGTAGGCTAGTAGTTACCGGTGTAGTTGCTCTCGCGGTCCAGCACTCCGTCGAAAGGTTGCGGGGCCCGGGCGTGAGATCTCCGGCTCCGGCCAGGCTCCGGGGACTCGGTGGGCTCCGGGCTGGGACTGGGACTGGACTCGAGGCCCGGCTCTGGGCTGGGCTCCGCGGTGGGCTCTGGGCTCGGCTCCGGGGCCGGGCTGAGGCCCACGCATTGTTGGCACATCGAGCTGTTGCTCGGCTCCACAGACTCGCCGTCGCCAAGGAATATCTCCCCTTTCACGGCATCGCTGCAACAGATCAGAAAGGCGGGGAGATTGGAGAAATGCTAACAAGTTGAATACGTTTCACAGCATTGGCGTGTACGAATATGCGAAAATTTCGACGTACTTCAAATAATTAAAACACAAACACTTAGTAAATTTAAAAAAAACTGTTAAGCTTGCCCAGATGAAGCTTTCAGCAAGGTTAGCGAAACGTTGGCAGTTTGTTTGTTAGAAGTTTTCAGCAGCTTAACCCAGTTATTAACAGTTTTTTTTTTAAACTAGTGCTGAAATTAGTCAGAAGACATGAGTCTTAAACACTTAGTAAATTGGTTCCGTGTTCAAAAATACTATTTATAAAAACTGGGTAAGTGGAGAAGTGAAGGACAATATAATTTGGAAAATGTTGGGGATCTTTTAGTGGACTTCTTTGCATTCTTACCCAGATATTAAAACATTTTTTTTGAAAACAAGTGCTAAGTTTAGGAGTTAGATATGGCTGCGAAGAATAAATAGGGGTATATGAGCTGGTTCGAATTACCAACCAAACCGGTTCAGATGTTTGCAAACCAAAACTGTTCAGTTTGATTTCGAACTATTTTCAACTTTTTTTTTAAAGTTCGTTGAACATCGAGTTGTCAGTTCTGAAAGAAATGAAAGGTGGCAGCAGCTCTTTGCAATCCTTGCAATTGTTTCATGAAATTTTCGAAATCACATTTTTCAGGAAATTTATGCTAATTTTGAACAGAAAATGCGTTATATTTCTTGAAATATTTCAGGCAAAACTTTTATGAAGTTTAAAACACTAGAATATCCAGTCCAATTTATTTCCTTTCTAGCAGCAATCCCTCTTGGTTACAGCCGCAACATTAATTTTTCTTCAAGTTTGAAGAAAGGTTTGGTTTGATTGCGAAGTTCGGTTTGAGGTATGCCTCCGTTGCAAAAAACAACGTTCGCACACATAGAAACACAAATAGCGATGTATTCGTTCAAAATACGAGTCGCTCGGCCTCTTCTCTTCGAAAACCACTTAACCTATCAATTTGTTTCGACTCATGGCTAGACTCATTTACCCAGTTAATTAACAGGGTTTTTTAAAACTCCTTGCCATACTTGGCAAGACACGAAGAATGTGGGCCCAGTGAGCTCAGCGGTAGAGCACCCGACTAGCAATACGCCACACTGTTAATACTTGTCAGACGCTTTCGAAATTGCTATATTTGGATTCCTTGTAACATTCTGAGTCGTTATAGATCGCAGGCGGGTATTTTGAATTATATTTTGGTTGTAATAGTTGTTGAAAGTTTATGATTATTTGTGCTATGAATGATGGTTTGTAATGGCGGTTATCTGACAGTAGCTTGGCGCAGTTCGGTGATACCAGCTGTTGGGGGTTTCTTCTAGGGTGGTCTTCGGTGGTCCAGTTGTGTGTTTGAGATGTATGTATTTCAGCAAGTGGACTTTTGGGCTGTGATATTGTGTTTGGTGGGTGGGGATAGTACTAGCTCGAGATCACACGGCGGTGTTCACGATTGTATTATATTTTTAGGGGCTGATGCCTGTCATAGTAAGCGAACTGTTGGGAAGTAGTAGGGGGGGTTTAGGAGCGCAGCCTCTAAAGGAAAATATATACGGAAACAAGACATGAGAACATGGTTGAACATTGTTTTCCCGCTTTGCTGCCCTTCCATCCTTCGCCTATGCTTAAAGCTCCTATCCAGAAAAGCCAAGTTCTCCAAGACAACTAGATTCAACGATGTGCGTTCCGTTCCCTACCTCTCGAAGACTTCTGCGATGTAAGCGCCGCCCGTGCTCGCTCCGTGCACTTGCTGGTAGGTGTAGAGCTGGACATCCTCTGGCGGCGGCAGGTCGGCCACCGTTTGCTGGGGCCCGAGCCTCACGAGGAACACTCGGTAGCAGCAGATGGGTCCGTTACGCTCGGTAACTCGAGGAAGAACCAGTTTCAGCAGCCAGCGGTCGCGTTCTTGTACCTTGCCCCAGTAAAACCTGCGCAAACAACGGCTCAAGTCACAGATGGTACGCTCAAGTGCAATAGGGAACCGTACCTGGAGTTTTCTCAATCGAATTTGGTTTAAAATCATTTGCTTCCTCGAGTTAGATCGGCATAGGTGGCCCCTTGCATCAAAAGCTACCTTCTCACTCTAACTACAGTTTCTTATGGGGCTCAACATGACCTAGCGGCTTACGTACGCTTAAACTAAATTCATTTGTTTATCGAGCACAGTTGTACCCTGGGAAAAGAACCGAGACCCAGCCTGAAACCCCTAGAAACCCGTATCTATTCAAAGACCGGGACCTGTATCTTCTCTAGCTTGAAAGTGGGCCCGGCACCTTCGAGACCAAGGTCTGTATTTTCCTCAAACTTGAGACCAAGACCGGAAACCGTATTTTCCCGTAGCTTGTGACAACAACCCCGACCGGATTTTTCAAAGGACAAATGCAAATAAATAAAACCGAAAGTATAAGATACATATTTGCTCATTCTTGAGCCATATTACTCACTGGCCATGCCATATTTTAACATTAAATCAATTTAACTGTAATTTACAAATAAAAATGCCAAACCAAGGCCGGGACCGGAACTCAGAACTTGTGAAAACCCGTAATTTGAAGAGCGGGACCCCTTGAAAGCAAAGCATTCCATCCAGGCCATACGGTCGGCCACCTACCGGGCAAGCTTCTCTCTGTCGGGCACCGTGGGCGGCATTGCACAGCGGCTGATTCCTAGCGCGCCTTCGTTCCGCGTTCGCGTCACGGCCGAGACGCGCGCCGTGTAGTTGGTGTTGGGCGGGATCACGTCGTAGAAGCGAACGCTCGTGTGGTGTTGGTCCACGTGCCGCACCTGCGGCGGAAATTCAGGTCACACTCCAGGATGGGCCTTGTACTTGCAATAAATATACGAGTTACAGTGCAAGATGCTTCCAAGAAAAGTACCTCAAGACACAAGATACTTATGTACCTGGAAGATATCTAGTGTCTTGTACCTACGAGATACTTAGATGTCATGAAGTTAGTTGTAATAGCGTAGGTGTTCAGAGCCGTACGTCAAAGGTGACTGCGCCATTGCAGTGGAAACGTCGCAAGATGCGGCACTGTTTGGGGCCATAATCGTATTCCAACAGAGCAAACACCGTGCAAACACTACAGCCATAAAGTTAGTTGTTGTGAAGAACAGAGCACCCACTATCCAAACGCAACAAACGTCAACCTACGGTTATGAAAACCTACGTTATTCCATCATGAACGTAAATACACAGTTTTTTTGATACATACGTAATCAAAAAAACTGTTATTTAACTGAGTACAACTGCCAAGAACCGCACTGATAAATTCCCAACGTTTCCAAAACTGTATGGTTGGCTTCATTTGTGGCAAGTTTGACAGAAAATTGAACGTGAAAAAAGGTAAGGTTTGGAGGCAGAGTCGATTATTCTTCAATCAGATAATTTTGAAGTAGACCTTGCTAGAATTTGTATTTATTGCAGTTTCACGACCAATTTTCTGTCAGAATTGCCCCAGATGAAGAAAAAACCAGCATTTTTTCTGTTTTTTTTTTTCACTTATTATTGAGGCAAAACTAAAGAAATTATAAATATAAACACATATTTGAGTTTGTACCGAAATTTACGGGAACATTGCGAAAACAGGTTTTTTCCGCGGTCTGAATATGTGTGTAAAATTTAAAACACCAGGTAGTTTGTGCATGTGGATTGGAGAAGAAAGGAGCTACGGCGTATCAAAAGAACAAAATTTTAAGCGCAGAAAAAAATGTTTCGTTGGCATTTCAGCACGTGCCTTCTTCAAGCGCAAAGACGATGCTTACAATGTTCTTCTTTTGGTAAATTGCACCTCCTTTCTTCTCCAACCCACACACACCAAGTATTCCAGCCTTTTGGCACCATACGTCCAAATCAAACACTCGGCAGTCCATTTTAAACGCTAGCCCGTACCTTGGGCTCCCAGGTGACCTTCTCCATGACCCCCTTCTCGTTCTTGAACGTGGCCGATCCGTCCAGATACACGTTGTAGCGCACGACCTGCCCGTTGGGTCGGTGGGGCGGCGCCCAGCTGACTGACACGATGCTGGTGCGGCTGATGTTGTCGTAGCGACACAGCAGCGTGACATTGTCCGGAGCGCTGGCCAGCCCGTCTAGCGTTGTGCCGTTCACCGGGCTGGAGAAGTTGCCGCACTTGCGCGTGTACTCGGAACATGCCGCCACCTTGGACAAACGGTACGCTTTCAACTCTCAATCCTGGTCAACCGTCAACTAAGCGTCGACCTATCGATGATTGACTATTTGGTATTTAACGACGCCTGTGAATGGCGCCGGTGAATGATATGGTGATAGTGAGGGTGATGATTAACCTAGCAGGGAAGAGGGAAAACCCGGAGCCAGTATGTAGCCGGCTCTTGTACGGGACCGCCGCTTAATGTCCCTTTCAACGGACGGTACAACTCTGGCAGTGCGGATTCCTCCACTAACCCGTGCCGTCGAGGAGTTGATTACAAGGGGAGCGAAGCCGCTGTACTGGCTTCTAGCCCTCCAACCTCTCTCCTGAACCGAACTGGGTCTTGACATGCATGGTCACCCATCCAGCCTCTGATCTAGGGCAATGCTGCTGAACTTGGGTGATCTCAAGAGAACTGGTCCATAACTTCGGTAGCTGTCAACCCTTGAAACCTTTGGAATTCATAGTTTTGTGTAGTGAAATGAGTAAAAAAACACAGCCAGAATCAGAAGTTACCTTGAAGCGATACGTGGACGCAGACTCGAGATTGAGAAACAGATATAGATTCATCGCTTTGTCTGCCGGATAGATGGCTTCGTGGTGGATCGTTGTGTTGTCCATGGATATCAACTGGTAGTAGTGAATGTGAGGCTTCACTTCCGGGGGCGGGCTGGTCCAGCTGATGGTGATCGAGTTGAACGTGACTCCGTTGACGGTGACTTCGGGCACGAACTGGGGATCGGCTGCCAGCGTACGAATGTAGTCGTCCAGAGGGATCGGTTTGCCCCAGCCCTGTTCGTTCTTGGCGTTGATGTAGATCATGTACGCTGTGTCGGGCTCCAGACCGCCGACCACGAAGCTGGTGTTGCCGCCGCCGATGTCCTGGTTGTAGAACGTCCACTGGTTCGAGCCGTTACGCATGTGCTGGAACAACAGGACCGTCACCTCAGCTTATCTCACCTCGGAATTAGGGATTTCATCACTTATGTCTTGGACATCAAGGATTGTTTTCTTTTTTGGTAAAAATCAAATATTAATTCATTTTTTTTATAGATCGATTTTTTTTGAAAAGTATTAAGCGTGGAAAGTAGATTCTTTTGAAAATTATGGTTGGCAGACCTGCTGAACACAAAAGTTATTACTAAAGAAAAAAAATATATCAACATTTTTTTAAATGTGTGAACTTGCGTAAAATCTGGTGTATCGCGTCGAAAGAATTCAAAAAAATTAAGAGTTATGTAATTTTTTTTTTGAAAATGGCAAGCGACATCAATTAATTCTTTTAGCCCATCATCTATTGATCGAAACGATTGACACCCCTACTTGCAATATTAATTAATAGTTTCTAACACATATTCGATCAATCGAATCATTGAATCCAGCTGATACCGAAATATGTGTTCTTAGAAGGGGTGTCCCTTCTAAGAACACATATTTCGGTAACGTTTATACCACGTTTTTACAATTAAATATAGAATGCTCCCTTTAAATATATAAGTTACTACGTGGTACTACGTTGACCTTTTCTTGTTTACTTGACTAGGTTTAATGTTAAAAATCCCTGGCAATAGTTCCATTCTGCTTTGGGTGATATAATGAGAGATTTTGGTGTCAAAGGGCTGCTTGCTAGCTGCAAAACAGAGTGCCTGGAAATGTCTGCGTCCTCCGATCAACTTTCACTTTGTAAATGTGATACCTGCCAGGTATGTACTTGGGGGTTTGGGGGCACAGCTCCAAGACATTTTTGAATTCAAGGTTATTTTTGGAGCAAATCTAGGCGTTTCAGGTCAAATTTACACCAGAGGATGGCGAATTTAGAACCACGATTTCAAGGAAATTATGCAGAAGTATCGTAAATGTACTCAAAGATAGTTGTTGATATGTCAGAAGGCATAGAAATGTTGGGAAAATTCCCTGAAACAATATGATATACACATGCCTGATGGGTTCTTTGAAGACCCCTGAAACAGAGGCCCTGGGCGTGGGAATGCTACTAGGCCTTAATTTGCTACTGCCTTTGCCATAACCGGTTAACAACATGCATTCTGCAAAAAATTAAAAAAATAGCCCCAACTCGTTTTTTTATATTGCAAAATTTGAATGGCGCGAATTTTGGAAATCTGTTCAGAAATTTCCAGTAGGTTTAGTAACAAAAGACGACATGAACTGTACAAGTTGAATAAAGGGAAAGATGATGCAATTTATTAGATTTTTAAGACTCATGTCTCCTGACTAATTTCAGCACTAGAGTTTTTAAAAAAACTGTTAGTAACTTGCCCTGTTAATAACTTGTTAAACTTGCCCCGATGAAGCTTTCAGCAAGGTTAGCGAAACGTTGGCAGTTTATTTGTTAGAAGTTTTCAGCAGTTT
>QKMV01000464.1:0-11148 GCA_003287335.1 Lednia tumana
TTGGGGGACAATGCTTTTCTTATGGCGTTAAAAATCCCCCAATGTTGATCGCCTCTGGAACGCTAGTCGTCCATTATTGTTTTTTGCCACGTTAAAATGTACCCATGTGGTGGAGGTGTAAGGTTTCAATGCGTGCAGTATTATGTTCCAGTTATTCAATAAAACATTTAGCATTCTTGCCGTTTGTTTCTGATATTGTTTGATATGTGCTTCTCGGCTTGTAGTCTAGGACGTCAGCGGAAAGAAAACTGGAGCGCCACTAACGAATTCTATTGGAAAACTCTTGCTCTACGACTGAACCGAGAATCTCGTCGGATGGCGCTTAGACTCGAGATGAAATCTTCCCCACGAGTCGCACACGTGGCGAAACAATTCTAAACAATGACTTCTAACCAAAGCGCTTCGATCGCATTTTGAGGATATCAATTATACAGAAACAATTAAATTTAATTAGTTGTCTCTGAGTACAATAAAATAGCAAGATATTTTTGGAGGAAAATGTCGACTACATTTCGCTCAAAGAACTGACATGCAGATTTATGTGAATTGAAAGAGACTTTGGACAGGGTCCACGAAATATATAGCTCGCCATTCGTGGACGCACGCACGCAACCACTAAGTTATCTTGTCGAAAAGTTTCAACCTTATCAAAATGATGTCCTAAACCTAAAAATGGCGTTGGTAATAAAATACGACTTGAGGCCAACAAGACAAAGATTATTAATTAGCTTGATTGCTTGAATTTATTGGCTACTGCGAGCTGTCTTATGTGATGTTATGAGAAACAGCTAGAAGTGTTTAGTGTCACTTACGTAAATGTGTCCTTCTCATTAGGAAAATTAAAACGAGTTTCGTCGTGCTAAAAAAGTAGGTTGTGATCTTTTGATTCGCTATAAATCAACAATGCGTCTTGGAAATCATTTACCGGCTTCTATACTCCAACTGCGCATTTCGGGAAAGAGACAAGTCAACTCGCACACAACTAAAGACTTGTTTTTCAAGTTCCTTTTTTTTGTAATTAGTTCGTAATATCCGTCAGTAAGCAAGCAAGTACCTATGAATAAAGTTTATTGTCACCTTGGGTAATTTGTGACGAGCACCATTCATGCAGATGTAGCAAGGAGAGTTAGTTGGAATGTAACGTCGGGATATTAAACTGAAAGGGCAGGCAGGCAGACAGGCAGCAGGACAAGACAAGACACTCAGTGGTCTGATCTGCACGAGAGCGGGCAGACACGGGTTCGCCTGCCGGAGACACATTCGTCAGCTCTTCGTGGACAGTGGACAGGAAAACTACCACCTGCCAGTCGTCCGTCACCCGAACTGACAGTCCCCTCTTCAGCCAACCCACTACACCGCCTCCCCCCAACCACCCCGAGCACCCAACACTCACGTCATTGCCTATAAAAAGGAAGACAATTCAAATAATATTGGAGTTCTATCCTCTTATAGTCTCAGTATACCCAATGTGAAATGGCATTGGTTTTTGTCACGGAAAAGTGGGATGAAAGTGTCGTTTTTCACGTTGAGGAACTTGAATTATGATGAAAATTAAGATAAATCGAATGGCGTGGAATAAAGAATAAGAAAGATAGTAGGACGGATATGTTAGTTTTGCATGCAGCTGAAGATGGCTTAGCAAAACCATGAGCAGAGCAAATAGCACTTAAGCAGATTCTAATTATAATTGTGAGTGTAAGATTATTAATAGGTCCCTCGTGAAATTTTGTTATTATTGGATAGCTCCAAATACAAGTACATCAAAGCTTTAAAATTTGTCATCCAAAAAAGAAAACCGTCAAAGAACATTCTAGTTTCTACCTTGAATACTTGAATGGCAAATTGCGATATGTAATACACTTAAATTTCGTAGGTAATAAAAAGTCATGCAAAGAAATGACGATCCAATGAAAAACCTGCCTCCCTGTCTGACTTCCATCGCTGTCACCTGTACACAATGGATCGCCTCCATTAGCCCACCCACCTTTGTCAAGCGCAATGATAATATGAAGTTAATTGATTATGCAGACCACAATCTAACTATTTAAAAGTAAAGATTCTATTGTACAACTCGCCATCAAAACCGTCAGCGTCAACGTCAATCGTCATCATCATCCATCATGATACAATCACAATCAATGATGAATAATGATTTCACATATTGACTTTGGCTCGGCAGCTACTAAATCCATGAAGTCGCTTGACTCATTGTGACCATGCAATCACGTACTTTCGATATCCGCTAATAAGTTTGCCCAAAACTGGACGCTAGCGGATAATTCACGAGTAGTAAGCAGATTTGAAGTTTGGTGCTGATGCCTATACATGGCGAGGCAAAGTGATAAACAAGGGTCGAAATGACAAAATATCCTGCGAGGATAATATCTATTATGCTATAAGCTGTGTGGTCAGCAATGGATGACGCTTCCCGATCCTCCATACCTTCCCCATTCCAGTGCATAGAGGGCGGGCGAGACTCGGGAATCTATGGGCGCCGTCGTGATTTACGTCTCACAGCTCCTTTTATATAATAATATAATATGTTTCATACAGCGAGTCGGCGAGAGTCGTTCCTCACCTTTGCTTTGCCTATCCACCCCGGCTGACTCCCAAAGAACGCCCCGCGACCAACATCAGTGCCCCCGGGGGAGATTTATAGATCTAGAACGGAGTGACATCATTGGAGCTTGGAGCGCGTTTAATTATAATACTTTATTGCCCAATAAATCAGAACCTTAGGGTCCCCTATAGCTTTGAAGGACGCGCGCTCACTTCTAGCGACACAACCCCGGTCCACACGACATACTTTATGACCGAATTATGCATTATTCCTCCTTTTTTTCATATGTTTGAAACGTGGTTGTTTGTTCCCGGAGGAACATTGTAAGGGAGACATCAATCATCTCTTTGTTCCGAGGAATCAAACGTCCTGTGTAAACCACTTCCCGAAACACCTTTCTATACAAGAAACCAATATTCTGTCCGTCTATATACGCGAGTGGCGATGTGATGGTCATCCTTTCCATGATATTGTCATCATTGCGCGTCATAATCGATCATCTTTACACACATCTCTAGATTGATGGGTCTGACAAAATAGGTACAGAGAAGAAGGGACCAAGCATGTGAAAACTTTTCTTATCGTTAAATTGCTCCGCCATAGATTGACCCAACAAAGACCCCATAACGTCGCGAAGAATAATGTACAAGCGATCAGATTTTTATGACTTTTCTTTACCGAACAGCCAACTCGATCACGATCTCAATTTTGTACTCCCCTGCCATTTTCTTTACTTAATACCATATCCTATGGGCTGACTCTGAAACTAATGTCTGTTTCCCGCGCGCAATCATCTCGGCCCAGCTCCGGCCTCCGCCTGCCATCAATCTCTGACCGTCCACGCCATGTCAGTGTCCCCAGTCACTGATTGACCATAAATTGTCGAGGGTGCTCATACTGCAGCAGTTCTCATTCTTCTTACCGACATAAATCATAGGTTGTGCTCTACGCCGCGCCGCGCCGCGCCGAATCGTGGGAACAAGGGAGTCTGACATCACCTGCTGCAGCTTGCCTGATGGGCCGACAAACTCAGCTCAAACCCATTGATTGCGTCGATCACCCGACGCTATTAAGCTGCACAAATCATTATTGACACCCGGGATGCAATCGAAAAAACGCCACCAGCACACAAGTATCCAGATTGCAGGATAACCTCGTCATCGACGTCCGGCGTCTTACATGGTCGAGTTGGTGTAACGCAAACTAGGTTAGCATAATGTGTATACGTGAAATAATGTTGAGTACACAGGAGGGTGGGGGTGGGGGTGGGGGTGCGGGAGGCTGGTGCGTCGCGGTGGTGTCGATTTGCCGCGTGCGAGGCGAAGCAGCGCTGCGTGGGACTGAGCGCGTGAGGCACCGCGTGAAATGTGCGTACATCAGTGAATACGCTGCTCATGGCGCGCGTATGGATGAGACCACGTGCTCGTCAATAGATTGCGTCATTTGCTCTCGCTGCAGGGATTCCTTCGCGCACATCATCAACCCTTTAATATGCTTACACCGCGCGCGCGGGTCGCTCGACAACGCATTTCACCCTAATTATCTCCGCGCGAAATGGGGGAGAAAATCGATTCACGGTGCGATATTACTGTGATGTGTGCCTGTCTCACTCGTATTCTTTGCATAAAAGTAAATGCTTAAGGGAGAGGAAAAAGTGGATTCACATTGCATTGTTCGCAAGCAAATGTTCATTAATCCAGGGTTACGCTCCACTCGCGTTTGTGTCGTGAAAAGGATTGGGAATCAATCAAGTAAGCCGCGCGCTTGTACTTTCAATTTTCCAGCTTGTATACGGCCCGAACGTTTCATGCATGAACTGAAGAGAGTTATTGGGCCTACTTGTCATAAATTTCATTTTTAATGATCACGAACTGTTTCATTATATCTTAACGGTGACGATAAATTTGTTCACGACACGTTATTGATTAACTGACAACTACCCAACAATCACGCATTACGTCATAACAATTTTCCGCGAAAAGCGTTAACAAAAAAAGCGGGAGAAAAGTTTTTTGTTTTTTTCGAGAAGTAGCCCGTGCTTCAGCATTGAGCCAGACTGAGGGTGAACATGGAGAGAGAGAAACAGAGGGGATTGACAGTGTTTAGTAGGTTAATGTTAGTCACATCACGTGACAGCTGGCACACGTATTACGATACTTATTATGTTGTGTCGCTGCGTCAAGAAACAATGGAAACGTTGAGTGATGTCATGCTGACACAGAGAGGGGTGTTGGGCGGGCGGAGAGGGGGGCACGGTGCGTGTGTACCTAGCGTATACACCGCACCCATCTCAATCCTTATGTCCTGCCGGCGCCGACATGCGATCATCTCCTATAGCTCAGTCATGCGGGGTAGCTGCAATCCCTTACGTCATGCAAAAACAAACATTGCATGCAGTGGTGTTTAATGCCCGCAATTGTCACCCAGGTATTTGAAATTGAATGCATTGGTTTTTTACGAATGGTTTCTGTTTTAGTTCTCTGTTGGCTTCGGACCAGAGATCAAAGCTGGCCACGTTTAACGGCCTTTTCTCCTGTGTCAATAAAATCCCATGACTCGGAAAGGAGCGATTGACTGATGGAATGAAGTCTTAAGCGGTGATCGAAGCGCCTTGGCCGCAGGCTTCGACAACTACAGGCCACCGTCTAAGTGGGCCAAGCAAGAATACGCGCGGCGCCGCGACGCTAGGTGGGGTGGGAGAGAAGAGGGGGAGGGGGGGAGACGTGGAGGGAGAGGAAGGCGACCGACACCCATCAATCGATTGTCAGCTCTCGGCGTCGCGGGTCAATCCCGTATAGCACTTACTGCGTCATGCTCTGACAACTGCACTTGCCATTGCGCAAGAAAATGCAAGACGCGCGGCGGCAGCGGCGGCGACGGCGGCGGCATTGATTGAGCAAGAACAAAATGTGTCAACTTGTAACTTGACGAGACGAGAGAGGGGCACACACAGCACGACGTTCAAAAATCAATGCGGCTGGCGGAGGCGGCTACGCGTAATTTTCTGCAAGCGTTGCATCTGAGATTGGTCTACGGCGTGACCATCTCGGTTGGCTCTGTTTGCAGGACCAGTTTGACATTCAGGATAAACGGTAGCACTGAAAACTGGGGAAAAGAATTCGAACAAAAAACAAAGAAGCGTTGATGCATGAATGGCCGTATGACGAAAGAAATATACAAAAATATGATGTTTTCGTTCCCTCCAACCCATCCTCCTTCTCTATATAAACTATCGGCTTCGATGGAGTGTGTAAAGATCGTATCACTAGAGACTTTGAAGATGGCTACGTACGAGAATGTGTCCCAGGAGAGATTCGAACCCACCCCATATCAAGTCCAACTGGCTGATGTGTCCAGAATCCGACACGGACAGATCAATGTTGAACTGTGGATAGAGATCCATTGAGACTGAGCGAGAAGGGTTGAGCCGTCAGCTCCAGGAAGAACAAGGAGAGCCGACGGGGACAGAGACTGACAAGACGGTGATGGGAAGGGAATATGTGTATAGACGTGTGCGTGTGTGTATGTGTGTGACGCAAGAAGATTGGATCAAAACCCCCATCCTCTAGTCTCGTTCATGCGATACGTGACAGTTTCTGGACCTTCACATAATGGAGGGACAAGCACTAAATAGGGGTTTACCATGTGACAGCTACGACTACAGATAAACTAACCTCCTATAAATACATTCATGAAATGAACCTCGTAATTGCTATAGAAACGGAGCTCTAGAAGCCATGGATTTACTTTAATTTCGTTTGATGGGTGACGGGGTGGGTTGGTATGGGTGGCAGGGTGGCTTGACAAGAGAGTTCATTTCCAAGTGACTGACGTCGGTTTTACAGAGTTTTTTAAAAGGCAATATCCCGGCAAAGTCCAAAGAAGTAGACGCGGTAGCAGCTATGTGGCTGCCACGCCGAATCTATCCACCCCGTGGCAAGGCAGCAACAGTTAGGGGTAGCTGGCTTGACTTCGCTACGCTCCGGCTCATTGCATATTCAATGATGTATCTGGGTGAGGATTTCGTCTTGAGCCAACTTGTCCGCGAGGAATGTTCCTTCGTATTTTGACAAAATCCACAAAGAGAGGAGATTGTTGCTGACTAGAAATCGCGTCAAGTCCACACGCAGTTTAATAACAAAGTACATAGTATTATACTCCGGAGTCAGAGTCCATGATGCTGAATTCAGGGCTCGCTGTTCGAGAAGTGGGTTGGCTATTGTTGGGCCTCTGGAGGGTGGTTTGGTTTTCGAGAGAGCGAGAGAGTGCACGAGTGGGAGGGAGGACAGCAGAGTGACAGGGCGAGGACAGTAGACCAAAGAGTTGGACGTCGGCGACGTCGGTTGCCGGATGAGGGTGGAGATGTCGTCTCCAGAGATGAAATGACTGAGGAGAATGTCACGGACCCGAGACCCCTTCCCCCCTACCCACATAACCAGTAAACTTAATATAGCGTCAACTATTATACATCCCTCAGGGGCATAAGTGTAATAAGATGGACGTCTGCATCTAGAACTTTGATGGTATGACATTATGTTGTAAACGTTTTGAGCGTCTGGAAGTGGCGTCTTGTCGGTAAGGTAAAGGAGTCTCGGTCGCTTTCAACTGTTAAGTTGGTTTACGTGATTCATTTCCTCCGGAACAAATAAAAATGACAGAGTTAGTCCATCGCAACACTTTGACTACTGATAACTATTGATGACATTAGTAAGCAGTAAATTTTTTCCCAAAACAAATAGCTGAGTGGAACAACATCTCTCACTGACAGAGGAAGGGTTGAAAGTCTCACGATTTCGACCGTTTCCTTGACCATTTTTTAACTGATATTTACAACTCTACGTGCAAGAATATGTAAGGCTTCATTTGTGTTAAGCACCACGAGATGTCCAAGAAATTTTAAAATAAATCTAAAAAGGAACCGTAAAAGTAACTACATTGATAGGAAGGGTCTATGCCTATATCTCAGATCTTCTCGCAGATCACTGTTTGGCTTAGGCAGGCGCCACTGGCGCCTGAAATAGGCGCCACTGGGTGAAATGCTATATTCGGTGAATCCACCGTTTACGGCTCATTCTCGATACTTTATTTTAACTTGAAAATGAGTCTATTTTTTAAGTAGTACCTTTTTATTTCAGTAGTTCCTTTGCAGTACCTTAAAGTGCCTTTTTAAAAGGCCGTATTCGAGGGCTGTACACCAGAAAATTGTACCATGTCACCACCACGCACTGCAGAGTGCAGATAGCTTGCTAGGTACCTATAATCTTCCACCCAAAAGCGCACGCACATGAGGATTGTATTCAGAGTTTAGTTTCCTCTAGTGCCAGTGACATGCAAGGATGTGTTGTTATTGTTCACGGTCCGAAGCAGCCGGGGAGGCAGGCAGACCTACAGGCAGGCAAGGGCCAGCATCTCGCCTGTCTGCTGGTGTGACGAGGACGCCTGTCCGACGCAGGCACGTCGCGACGCCCGTCCACCTAGCACGACGTCGACGTCGCTGGGCCTATACGACACGCAGCCCTGGACACGACGCGACGCGACACGACGCGACGCGACGCGACGCAAGATGTGGATGCCGCACGCTGATCACTCGACGGATGGACGAGTTTAATGAACGTTTTCCCATTCTATGGAAATGTGTGATTGGAAAACTTTTCAATGTCCTCTGTGTTTAGGTGCGCGGAAGATTGAATCGTCGGACGATGTCATATTATTTCGTGTCCATTGGTTAAACGCATATTGCTTCATACGATAGAAGATTGTTTTATTTTTTAGGCTGTGATTATATAAGCGGCCTATCATGCCAAATTGATTCGTGTCATATAGTGATACAAGTACAACCCCCAGAGGGTTGTACTTTCCCTCGTTCACATATGTCGCTCATACTGCCTATTGTTGGCATCAAACACTATAATGCAGATGGTGTAATTATTTTAGCCTAACGTACTCACGTAGTCGTTTTTTGTATAAACGTAAACGGCGTTTTTACCACTTGTGGCTGCGGTTGGGAGTAGTACTTACCTAAAAAAAAAGAAACATTACATTAAATCATGCTATTTTGTGAATTAAAGATCATAGGACTTTGTTATAAATAAGTGCATTTTGTCTCCGACAAGAAGCATATGGTCGACGTGTTGTGAGAAAATGCAATACTTTTTATATAATTATAATCTCATATTCTGTTGTTTTCTTTTGCTATATAATGCACGTCTAAATATTGTTATTATCATCGATACCTATAGATGAAGAGTAGAACGAGGAATAACAGGTCTATTGTACATGCAGGAGGTTGGTACAACATGGCTCTAAGGCCGAGATAAGCCCGATAACTTATGTCTTTATGTGGTTCAAATGATCTAGATCACTACCAGGTGTTAATGCACAACGCAATCACGGTGATTGTTCAATCACGGATAGTAATTCGTATCGGAAGGCAATCAGCATCAGCATCAGCATCGTAGAGATGACTGCACGAGATGATTGCATCCTTACACGCACAAGCAACGATAATTCAGACCGTAGCTACTAGCAAGCGCAACGTATTACATGGCGAATCTCTACAATAAGTCTGGGATAAGTGTATGTGATAGATCAATTCTTATCTTGATTCTAAACAAAGAAGAAAAAAATATATATATACAATATAATATGTATATGCCATATGGAGAGGTGACTAAAATATAGCAACAGGGTCCCCCCCACCGAAAACTTTCACGTTTCACATAACTGCTTTATGCGCATGCGTAATGCAATGTTCATAGGAAAAACAAGATGCATAACCACTCATACATTATAGTATAGTAATTGTTCGGTGTGAACAACAGGTTTCAAATTTCAGGGTTATGGTATGATTGGGTCCTGATCGACTTTAACCCCTCCCCCCCTATGTGTTATTTAACATCCCCTTGTGTTAACGTTGTGTAGTTAGAGGGTGGAGGTTGGTAGAATGGGAATTCAGTTAGGGGGAAAGCCTCTTTAGGGGTAAGAGGAGGAAAATGTTGTGTGAAGGAAATTGTATTTTATAATTGGCAAGACGTAATCATAGAATTTATTCATAAAATAGGACAATCTTGTGATGGAACTTACTTTTCCGTTGTTTTAATGGAAATGTGGTATTGGCACATTTCAAAGGGAACTCAAACTTTGTATAAATGCATATTTAAGAGAGAAGCATCTGTGAAAGATAAGAAAATAACAGACAGTGTTGTTTCGTTTAATAATGAATGGGTGTCGTAGTGTTTGACAGAATACAATGAGTAGGTATACATTAAGAAGCTTTTGATGACCTACGTCTGTGTCGCATGCTAACTAACTTCAATTTGCATCGAACTAATAATCATTCAATTAACGATACCCGCTAAAATCCTCTCTCACGGAGCGGCTTCCGTTACCAGAAATTTCATACACAAACATTCCTTGAGTCATTTTTAGAGTGTTTTTCATATTTTGATCGGCTATTGGACTAAAGTAGCCAATGAGGAATCGTGTCTCAGACAGCCAATCGCCATGCGTCACTGGACCTTGAGAACCATTACTAGCCTAAATATTATTATTCATAACTTACAGAAGGATGTATTTCAATAAGAGCTGTTTACCAGTGAATGACGCACCTACCCAAATCTTCTAAAGAGAAAATTGACGAAAAACTTGATAAAATTAAGATTTATTGAAATGAAAGCTCAATCCACCTAAAATAACATTCAATTTCGATCATCGTCAATTTGTTGCAGATGCAAAAAAATCAGATTCATTGTTAGAGGGTTAAAAAAGTTTTGTCGCACAATGACTCTGTTGAATAATAGATTAAAACAAAGTGTAAAATGAAATTCCTAGTGATACATATGAAAATAGGTTGAGATAGTGTATTGTTCAGTTCAGATATCTCGGGTCATGAATACCTGCGGCCACTTGCCTTGTTATGCTTAGGGAATACAAAAAAAAAAACGCGGAGATCTAAAAAAAAACAACATCGAATGGGGAATGAAGGGGTATAAATAGTTGGCGCTACTGCTTAAGTTGTGACCAGCAGCAGGCAGCACACAGGTTTGCTCTTAGCACCCCGCGAATCTCGCCTCGTTTATTCGTGACGGCGTGCTATAGCTGGCAGAGCATAGGCCTAACTCGCGCCGCTTCGGATGACAGATTTATGTGGACAGGTTGCAGACATTGCAGAAACAGTGTGACTATCCCAAGGGCAGCAGCCAGCAGGCTCTAAACCTTCTATAAAACATACGCCCATCAAACAACATGGCGGCCACCACAATCCGAAGCATGCTTGATGGATAGGTCAACCAAAACATCGGCTGCCATCTTTGAGAATCGAAACAAGATAATAAACTTAAGTGTTTGATTGTCTGGCTGGTTCATAATTAGAGAATCAAGAGACCTCATCACCAGACACACGAAAGAAGGGTTTTATTGATAAGGTCGTCTCCGAAGCAACTTTGGCTGGCATCAGCATCAGTGTCTTCTAATTATCGCTATTTATCCCTGTCGTAGGTTCCCGACGAACAAGTATATTCTGGTGAGATTCTTTCTCGCGACGATGCTGAAAAGATGTGAGAATGTGAAAGAATGTCTTATGAAGACGC
>QKMV01000464.1:11248-22563 GCA_003287335.1 Lednia tumana
ATATATTGAATATATGTCTGTCAATTTCACGACCCAATGCATTCATTTTCAAAGTCACAAGTCAAAACACTTGCCACATAAGAAAAGGTGACCGCGTATGACAGGCCCACTCATCGCACCTGCACGCATGCCCTTCTCTCCAACCGCCACAAAGAAACACACGAATTTTACGCCAGGTGCTATCACATATTCTCCGTTTAATTACAAACCGATGCTATTTAAACAAATCAAGCTAAGGTGATATTACTCCAAAAAGTAGGTTCAACTCAAACTAAGACTTGGAGGTGATATGTGTGTATGTGAAACTTTGTCATCAAGTTCTAATTGGAGTGTGCAGAACAGAGTTTCTTTGTGAAATAGTTGTTGTAGGCAGCTGAGACAACAACAAGACACAAAACACAAGCTAAGGAAGGTGTCTGTTGCAGATTGTTGGCTTATATTTTCTCGAGACGTTATATTATTATACATATATAGGTGTGATGTGTACGACTCTTGTATTGTAATGTGATAGAAACAGTCAACAGCATCCCTTCCTGGCTGTATCATGCGTCTCACGGTCTTGCTCTTGTGTTTGTTCCTGTAGTCGAGAGGTAGAGGTGCCCCGCCATGGCCATGTTAGAACGGAGTACTTTATAGACCGTAATATCACTGTCTTCGCGCGGAAGTTTAGAGTGAAAACTAAAGCAACAAGTCAACTAACATGTAGTAATGCTATGCAGTACGCACACTTTAGACCACTTTGTAAACGGGTGACATTGCAAAATGCCTAACTTGAGGAGGGCATGGAACATATTTTGGCAAAGATAAGACTGCGTAATGAGTAATAATGCATGAGTATTACATTGCATTGAATGAGATAATATATTTAGATGTATTATCTAGGCTAGCTTTAAATCATTCTATTGAAATCATCAAAATGGCCTGCTATAGATATACGCATCAGAAATTCTGTGTTCGTCGGACAGTATAAAAGATTCTTACATTTCAAATGCTTCACATAATGAAACAGCATTAAGAATTATACTGTAATAAAATTTCGTCGTATATTATTTCACCCAAACACACATAAACACATACGCGCACACACACACATACATGCACACACACACACGTGTGTTAGATTTATATCTTGCTCATATCCACGTGACATTTTTACTCTAAAAGTTATTATTGATGGCCTCTTTCCACGGCGGCGACCCAAGTTCGAAACAATCACGTCTACTGTGCGCTCCGAAGGATTATTGCTAGATGGGACCAAGTCACATACATCTTGCGTCATGTCCCCAAATGACAAGAAAGCTGGTTGGGTAGAAGCGAAGAAGACCCAGTCATCATAACTTTGTCTCCAGCACACTAATAATAAAGACCGCGTCGTGAGCGTCGTGAGCGTCTCGTCGAGCGTCGCTCTCCGTGGACGACGGCGACGCTTCTGGTGCACCGGCCTGGGCGAGAGGCGACGTCTGGCTATCCTTTGGAAGAGAAAGAGATCTGAATCTTTCACTCGAACTCACGGAGATCCCAATAATAAGATATCTTCATCTCATATACTCTTCCTCATCGAAATCTTTAGAGACATATGGACATCGATTATACTCGGTATCTTAAGTCCAATCCAATTCGTTCGAAAACAGTATTACACGTAAGCAAAGGAAGATTTTTTATCAATAAGATTTTGAAAATTTTATCTTCATTGTGTTTTAGACTGTATAGTGAGTGGCCAAAAGTGTGAAATAATTTATTGTACTGAGCTAGCATTGCTCATGTAGGGCACATCTGATATGGTAAAATTCCATCAGACAAACTCAAAAGTGCTTTGGAATATTTATGTTACAAGGTGTCTATTAAATGCATGATTTGCGTCTATAATTCTTTAAAAAGTGGTAAAGAACGTAATCATGCAATCACATTTAAGTACTGCAATCGTTACTCACTTAAAAAATGTGATGCATTATTAGTAGCCACTCCCATTATTGTCTAGTTACTAAACGATCACGACTGGGTTTCGGCCAACACAAATATGTCATTCGTATAAAGTAAATGTCGCAAGAAGCTGTAAAGATATCATAGATGCGTGTTGTATGCTTAGGCAATCATCGCGAGATGAGGCGAGATGAGGTGACAAAGTCCTGTTTCGTTGGGATTACGACAGGAGGAATGAATTTCTTCGTGCTGAATAGGGAAGAAGAGGAAGGTGACTGTCAAGTCTGAGGTGAAATTCTGTGACAGCTGACTGTTAATTTACTGACACTGTGTACTAATGCAGTGTATGCGCGTCTTGTCAGGACCATATCCCTCCTTGCGACAGTTGAAAGTGTCACGTACTCGCACTTTATGCCCACACCCCATTTATTAAGGGTATGTGCAGTGGTATCTTGAATTCGGAAAACAATTGGGAACGTCTAATGTGCTCCCAAAAAAGTGCCGACAAGTAGAAACAAAACAATGCTTTAGTTTATTTTAGCATTATAATGCCCTTATAACGGATGAGGCTTTGCCCAAATAGTCCTGTTCGTTTTGCTTTTTGCTGTTTTCTTCTTGGCTATATTTCAACTGAATAAAATTTGCAACGATACAAAACGGTGTGCGCTTTTTGAGTACGCGTGGCGTATTTGGGGAAATTTCCATCTAAATGTGAACGTGCAGAGGTGAGCGTTGGAGCTAGCAATATGTGGACGCCAGGCAAGCCTAAGTTGCATTATTGGATTGCAATGTTAACAAAGCATGAAATCTGCCACAGAGTTCGAATAATATTTACGGGTCACTTTGTTTTTACCAATTTTTATTAAATTGGTGGAAAGCTGGGAAATTTCATTGGTCCTGTTTCTTTCTTTTTCATAAGTTTTGAAGGTGTTTATTCAGCCGGTCTGGGGACAAGTTTTAGTCAAGATGATCTCATGGCTGGAAATCACACCGATCTAAGGTTTGAAGTGGATGCCATAGTGCCGTCGTAAAGACGATATTCAGGAACGGAACTAGCCATCAAGTTTGATAGAACAGGTCCAAGATTGTCGAGATGGCATTGCTTTCCTCTGTGGATCCGTGGATCTATCAGAGCAACTCGCATGAACATCACATTCATTCTCATATCGGCTTCAAACGTCAAGCCACGGATCGGAAAATAGACGATTCAGCTTTATTTTATACAGAAAGTCAAATGGTTCAACGAAATTACCTTATATCTAATCTTTAGCAATGACTTTTAAGGGTATGCATTAAATTGCTGGCAAAACTAGTTCGCCAAGAGCCCATCAGAAGATCGATGGAGGCGCCAAGTTCAGTTCGACTTTTATAAAATTTCGCTCACGCTCGATGATTGCTAACTCATGATTAGCAATAACCAAAAGGTCGCTCAGAATGCTTTAATGAGAAAGTGTTTGAGATGAACGTTTGATATCCCATGATACCTCCAGCTATGATTAACTATCTTTTCTTGTATATGAGCCAGAACTTCACTTAGAGATGTGTCGGGGTTTTATGTAGAGAAATAATGAATGCAATAAGCATTGGTGTCGTAAACATGATTTCCTATTCCTGCCCAACAAGTTCTGATGCTGGAGATTGTAATTCATCGCCAACATAAACGCCGTTTATTACCCACACTATTCTATTTTTACGATTGTGCAGTTGATATAATTATTTCGATATTGCATCAGTGCTAAAATAATTGATTGCAGTTAAATACTAGGAGTTATACTATTGAAGATTGAATTAATTGTAGCCTACTTATTAACGTCAACATTCTTAAACATACCCAGATACAATTTATATGAAACTAAAGAAATTGTATCATTTGCATACGTCAGATACTTCGAGAATTATTGTCGAAACCCCATCTTGTTCAATACTCATAGTGTATGAGTGACATCGTCAGCATTGTCGAGTGTCCAATGGTCACCACATGGGGGAGTAGCTCCTGCTGACCTCCTACATTATGCTAAGGTCAGAATAGGTCGTAAATCTTGACCACTCCTGCACACATACACGTTACACACTCCTTCAAATGTCTCCCGGGAACGCAGAGCCACATATTTTGAAAGACATGTAATTTAATTCCGTAGCTCACATAAACCAGGCAGATTGATTTTTAGTATTGGATCGTGGTCTTGCCGTTGTGCAAGCAAAAGGAAGTGACTGGGTAGGTGGGCCATAAACTTGGCAAGTGTGACAATAATCAAGCATTGTAATTCACCGTGCTTGATAACAACACCGCAGGCGCAGTGCTCGAAGGTATATGAACGACATTTACAGGCAGATTAAGCACGTGGTAAGATATTCAGCATAGCGTAATTATAATCAACGTCAAACAGCGTTCATTGTAAAACATTCTAGTTTTATGATACGCGGGTCTTTTTGAGAAAGATTTCAAACGTGGCTAACTAGTCAGCGTCAATTTATTTCAGATTTTTATCAAAAGCGCATAATAAAACAATGAAATAAATGAACTAGCTAAAAGGTAAAACGCAGGATAATAAACGTATTAGCATTACGGTATGGATACCTACGGAAATAAGAGTTTTACAAATGAGGAACACAGCATGAGTTATCCACGTCCTCAAGGTGCATAAACTAGCGCTGCACTTGTCTTACAGTTATCAGTGCTGTCGAGAAGTGTTTCGATGACCTACGCGTTGGCGCGTTACCGCGTTGGCGCGTTACCGCGTTGGCGCTTTGCAGGCATAGGCGGGTTGCTTATGCCCCATGGCTAGCGTGCCACTGAGCAGGTCATCACGGGTCATGGCAAGGCTCTAGTGAAGTGTCCTGAACCATTCGTCAACTGTGAGAAGAGTGACCCTTGTCGGTCAGAAGGTCGCCTGAGCGTGATCGCAGAAACTGATCGGTTAAGTTGATAGAAAAGAGCGGATAAAAATAGCTGTGCGACGGAAAAAAATCGCATAAAACCGGTGTTGGGTATTAGTATCTTTTTAGAGGTATAGGAAGAATTGAGTGGAAGTTTGCAGAGACAAAGGATAATAAATATTTTCGACACTTAGGTGCGAATAAAAATTCGTGACAAATGTCGATTTGCCAGAATTTCGAGATTGGTGCAATAAGCATCCTTTGTCGGTTAACTACTATTTGAAAAGCTGTACTAGGTATAGTTTGAAAAAATTCCGTGTTGTTTCCTATTGCATGTCTTTGTGGTGGTCAATGCCCGTGATTAAAGGAAGGTCAATTTATTTATTACAATGTAAGGAGTTCGCAAACCTTCTTGTTGTTCATTTTACTAAAATAGCGCAAGCAAAGGTAAATTTAGCATTTGATTGCGTATTATACAGGTATGATAATCATGTTAAAGCAATAAAACCATAAAATTTCCTGGATTCGTTTCCATAAACGTTTTTAATGGCATTCGGATTTACTCATGCCCCCACACGAGCATGCATCACGAAATATGAGATACAATTCAAAACGCAATAATGAAAAACTTTCTGAAACCTTTTCACCACCGGTCTTTGTTTACGGCGCTTAATTTTTTTGGGCATACTTTTGTCCTTGAAAGTTCTTGTTCAAAAATTCAACGAAATTTGATCGACTGGTCCGTGTGGTTGAGTGGGTGGTTGAAGCAGCTTTGAATCTGACGTCCGACAGAAATGACATACGTCTCCACAATAAGCGTGCAGCGCTTATGATGCGAAGATGCTGAGAAGGTATTGGTCCGTCCTTCGCAGGCCAACATGCAAGGACGCATGCTGACGAAAGATTCTCTCTACACTCCGTAAATGTACAAAATGAATGTCAGCTCTTCACTACATTTGAGCTAAAACATGCAACAGCAACGTTGATAATTATACTGCAGGCTATCAATGACTGATAAACGTGCAGAAATGTTTTCATATTTAAATAAAATTCAAAGTTAGTAACAAAAAATAAACGTCGGGAGTCATGACGTATAAAACCGAAATCTGCCGTACACAATGGAGCTTCAATTCAAACATCAGAATACTACAAAGATATGTCCCAGTCCCAGTCCCAGTATTAATCTGTGTCGTCAATTCCAAACATGTGCAGTGTCCTGTGAATTACGTCTCTTCAGTATGGACAACGATGCGCCGCGTGTACTTTGTGTGTTTGGACAGACAGACAGATATCGTAATTGTTTGTGGAGAAGGAACAGCAGCAGCTGCGTTCGTGCTGGTTTTAATCACATCATGGCTTGTCTCACATATTATTCTGCTAATGACCAAAACATAACTGTAGGCTTTCTGCGTAAGGTAACATATGAGAGCAACTGCACTCATATGAACACAATGTATGAGCACACGCTTTTGGGGGTTTGTAAAGAATGATGATGAAGATGCTGTAACTGTAAGTAAAGAAGCACGCGATCCGAAAGTGAGGTTAGAAAACTTAAATCAAGAAGATTACCATTTAGCATTAGAAATGTGTGTGCTTTGAAACCTAATGAGTGGGCTGTAGGAGAGAAACGGAAGGTTGCCTGATGATGGATAATTAGACTTTAACCCATGCTGTTGCCAACCTATATTCGTCTTCTCAGAAGCGTTCTTTACAAAAAATGCACTCAACTGAGGCGACCAGTCCGGCGTGAAATCAAACGGAATCCGCAATGAAATCGAAATTAATTCCACTAATAGTGAGAGGCGATAAAAAATTATGGTCATCAGTGTAATAGAGATTTTTCGTGTTGTTGCAGAAGAATCAGGCAATCGTTTTCATTGGAGCCGGAATCGGAATTGTTTGAAGACGTATGAACCAAATCAAATCTATTTCTCAAATGTGGCGAAGAGATTTCCTTAAACGTTTTGTTCCGGCAGCTAATTAACCCAGCGTATACACACTAACCCAGGTTTGTGTCTTCTTTTTTGTTTTACAAAACATAGTACAGGGTCAATCAGTCGCTGCTGCTTTTTTGTGTGCTTTGTCGCTAATAACCCTCGGTGGCAGCGAAGTCTTGCCGCAAACCGGAGATGCAATTCGGTTGAAGGGGGTGTGCACGGGTGGAGGACGAGGTCTTTTGTTTCACGGCTTGATGGATGCTAATGAAAGCACAAGAATGAGTGAGATGAAGTGAGATGGAGAGAAAGAGGTCCATGTCACGTCATCTTGAATGCTCTCCTGTCATATGATAGCGGTTGGTCTGCAAGTGCCGTGTACCGGTCGGTATGTATGTACGCAACATCCAGCCCTTCATTTCACTTTATACAATGCTTCAAGGATCTGACCCTTAGCATATAGAAAGAAAAAAAAAGAACTCCCATCAATTTCGTTAACTGAATCCACGTGTCAACAGCCAAACAGAATTCAACCATGTCATTCTAATTTCAAAACACAGGAGTTAGACAACATTATTTAAGCCATTGTGCATTGAGAAACTTGTTGGTCAACCTTTCACTATTCAGTTTTGTGAGAGCGCAATTATTTAACTCTAATCTAACCCTAATGATTGAGTATAACATCGTGTGAGGATAAAGATGGCTCATCAGTCAACATCAATGATGGACCAGCGAATTGTAAAGATGTGAGAAGCTGTCCTGGTTGGTACGGGGGTACCAGGGGTTCACAATGGGACGTGCCGCGCTTGTTGACCCGGGTTCATAAACGATAAGCAAACTGTATGCGCGGCCGCCGCGGCGCATGTTTCAAACTTTTAACAACTTAATCTAGAGTAATCGTTTCGTTTGTTAACATCTTCATTTACGTCCGCGTCAGATTTACGAATGAAATCTAAATTTCTTTGGTTACAGATGTTTCGGAGTGGTTCCTTTATTTCTAAACCCTGAATATAAACGTTTTTAATGGCATTGCAAAGAAACAAAATCCTTCATATTTCAAAAAATTAAATAATGAACAACAAAAATAGACTAGTTCGCTTCAAATGAGCTCGAAATATGGATCAATAGTGTGAAGATCAGCTAAAAAAATGATTGTAGACCCCTGGCATCACCTGTCGAGTGAATTCACCGCTCGGCTCGACTTCCGAGTGACTGATTCACCTCATCCAAGACTCCCTTTGGGACCGTGTCATCACCCTCTCGTCGACAATTATTCAGATCTGAGCTAATGATTCCCATGCGGTGTGGACCATTCAACAGAACAGTCGTGGTCTGACACTACGGTTACACAACCGAAAAACCAGCCTGCCGTTAAAAAAACTTTCTGACGACTGAAAACTTGAAGTGAGTAGTTTAGTACACCCTAGAAATTGTGCGCAAGAGAACTAAGTGTTCAGCAAAGTAAACTGCCACAAAATAAATAAAAGTTCAGTCAAACAAATTGTCTCTTCATTCGTTTTTTAACTAACTTTCTTTAGACCCTACGAACATATTGACCAGCTGTGTACAAACGAGAAAATTAGCCACCAGAGGAGGAAGTAACTGGGAAACGATTCTGGCGGAAAGATTTTCTCGTTTGTTGTGTGCATCAGAAATTTTCATCCCTCCGAAGAAGATGATTGATCTGCTGACAAGAGAGTGGGATGGACAGCGCAAGGGGGTGTGAACTAGCGAAGAGAGATAGAAGATTGTGGCACATGTCTTAACTTAGTTAGGCTCAACCACCAGTCCGAGTGGATTATTTCTCAGGATTATTCACCCACTTCTCATCTTGAGTCGTGCTGATTTTGAATAACTTGTAGCTTCACGAGAGCTTTTCTTATCAAACACAATCACAAGACTATGAGAACTAATTGCGATGTAATTTTGTCGAAATACAGTGTGTATAGGTAGTACATCAAAAATTTAATTTATCCCAGCGTTGGAAATATGACTTGCTTCGTTTTATAATCGGACATATTTCCAGTTATTTTGTTCGACGGGCCCTGACTTTTCGCACGCCACATTACGATGGTTTAAGATTAGAAGCCGCGCGCTGAATACAGCGCTACGCAACGCGCTCATAAAGCGTGTATAGATTGGGGCCCAAACTGTAGGAATGAGAAAATTGGTATGGAAGGCATTTGATTCGTCACTGCCTCATCTGGCATCTTTGTTTTAAGTGACAGAATGAGTGACACTATTGTTCACCGAACGCAGCAGCCAAGGCAGGCAGCCCATCAAAGCCAGGTTGGAATTGCGGAATTTTAATTCAACCCCAAGCATCGTTTGGTATACACGCGCGCGTTAGCGGGCATAAAAAAGACAGCCCAGCACAGTTGAAAGGGGCTGGAATGAAAAATGAAAGAAATCGAATAGATATCCAGGATTCACCCTCACACCCGGACCTAGACCGTTCCCCACTAAACCATGGTCCAATATTTCCTAGTCGGATCGTAAAAATTTGGATGAATTATTGACAGTGTTTTTCAACATCTATATAACCAAGCAGCTATTAAACCAAAGATGAACATGAAAACTTCTCAGCAAATCTGCTGAAGAAGTTTTCCGGCTCTCGGGGTGTTTGGGAAAATAGGGTCAGTCGTATAATTCTCGCCGTATCTAGATCCTAAGATATTGGTACGTCGAGCGGGAAAGAGCTAGTGGTTGACTGATCCTAAAAGATGGACAGAATTGAGACGGGAATAGTGTGGTCCGGTTCTCCCCTCCCTTCCGCTCGCCCCCTCAACGTCCCGACGCCTCCGAGCAGTTTCGCGTAGCAACGGAACGACGAACGAGATAAACCGTAGTTTACGAGCAGTTTGAACGTCTTAGACGCCTCCCAGGAAACCGTCGCTGCTGAAGAGATTTGCCCCCAACCTGTGCTGATGCGATCACGTGACATCAATTGAAATAATTCTTAAGCATTTTGCGATGCAATTACCTGATAAAAGAGAATGCTCTCTGCTGTGACGAGCAGAAAAGTAATTACGTAGATAGCGTAAACAGAGGAAAACCAACCATTTTCTTTGCGCAATGGAGCGAATTAATTGTTAAATTATCAAAAAACAAATTATTTCACGGTGAAGCCACGATAAATACGTAGCAATATCGAACAACGAGATGGGATAAGTTGCACACAGCACAATACCGCTATCGTTTAACTGAAGGTGTACCTAATGTGGAACACAATCGTCCGACCTATAGGCCTATACGTGTTGATAAATATGACATTTGCTTTATGTGAATCGTCTTGCAGATCCCAGTGGCTGTAGCGTTTCAGCTGTACGCTGCTGGCTGCCAATTCACAGTCTGCTCATAAAACTCTACGAGACGCAAAGACTCGGTTCCTTTTTACACAACACCGACCGAGCCACCCCCCTCTCTCCAAGGGAGTACGAACCACGGTTTCAGCATATCAAAGACATAACCGAATATTTATTGATACGGTCCTCCTCTGCGTTGCCATTCCTTTACTGCAGTTTCAAATCGCTTTATCGTGTATATATATATATACGTCTACCCTGGAAAGACTGAATCTGTTCTCGTCGGGGACATTTCGATGACAGGGAATCAATACAATTCTAGACGCGATATTGACGGCTGCGACGCGATACTCGCACGAGACTTCGACGTCGACGTCGACGTCTCGAAGACACGATTCTGACGCAACGCGACATGGACAAAAATGTTTGCGAAAAGTGAGACCTGCCGTAAGTTGAGCGTGGACATTCTCACTTGTGCGAGCGTTTTCCTTTATAATTGCAAGAAGAAAAGCAAGTATACGACGGCTAATATACAGGTATTATTTTAAATCAAGACATTTGTGCAAGAAATTCATTTAAGCGTGCATTCAGCGACGCAAAAGACTTTACAGGTAAATGAAAGAAATGCCAGGAACTTTAAGACTCTCAAAACTTGTGCTACAAGTTACCAAAAAGGAAATAGTGCGACACGCAGGGTGAAAATAAATGTATGGCAAAAAAATGTTAAGTGTAAAAGGTTAATGTACGAAATAAAGTCAAACCATCATGTGAGGGCCGGAGTCAGATATATACTTACATGGCTTTTTCCCCCTTTTTTGGAAAGTTGACATACATGAACGTAACACCTGAACATCAAATACTCTTACTTGCGAGTCAAGTTATCAAAATGCAATAAAGAGTGCGAAAGGCGCTCAGCCATAAATGTGTGGCCCATCCACGCGATAGTATCGTCCTCAGGAGGGTAGAAGAACAATTGCTCGTGCTCGTAAAGCCAAAGGCTACACACATTACTGTTCTGTAGCATCAAAACGGTGGCACGAGCTCTAAGCCTTTATATATACGACAACAAGAAAGTTTAAGTGCCACTTATATAATATCGTCAGCTATAATATGACTTGCAGTATAAACCTATACGTACCGTACGATATAGCTGCTGTTCCTTTTACATTCGCGTGCTCTTTGCTACTTAGACGATTGTGTCGCACATTTAAGCTTGAAATCTGTCATGTAACTCAACATGGGGTTCCGATCAAAATTCAGCCCCCCCCCCCATTCATCC
>QKMV01000465.1:0-22561 GCA_003287335.1 Lednia tumana
TCAACGTTGGGGGACAATGCTTTTCTTATGGCGTTAAAAATCCCCCAATGTTGATCGCCTCTGGAACGCTAGTCGTCTATTAGACCCAGCAACCCTGTTTTGTAATGTAATAAGTCGGTTTGCTAGTTGGGTTTCGTACAAAGGTGCAAAAATAAGGAATGCAAATTCGTTATTATTATCTAGCGTAAGGACTCAAAAAGTTGTTTTTCTTTTTAGGTGTACCTCTTTCACCACCTCTGCTAAAAGCATAAATCAATTAATCTATCATATTAAGCAATTCACTGAAAGCTTGCCGAATTGATGCAACCGCTAAATAAACTCCTGTCTTACCTTTGAATTTCGCGGCGTTCCTCCTCTAGAAGGTCAATGGGCGTCGTTGGCCTCGAGGGTCTTTGAGCCCGAAGTGCCTCCCAAATGTCTACTTCATCTTTCTCGCTGCCGGCTTCGATCAGGCTCTGCTGGATGGCGAACTGCAACAACTCATCTTCTTCCTCGATGCTGAATTGTCGTCGGACTTCGGCACCAAGCTTGGTGTACGCAGCCGGAGGTACAAAGCAGTTGTCATCAACGACGCAGTTTATTTTGTCGTCTTCAGGTATTCGCATTACACCTAAGATGTCTTCATCCAGGCCGAAGATGTTACCGAATGTTATTCGGGCATTCAGTACGTGGAATAACGGGATTTCTGAAAAATTTGTATAGAAGTTGTTTTATTTAATGTATACAATCTACTTATCCATTGTAGCTTTATCAGAGTTGGATGCTTTTATTTTGAGGACAAATGTTCTATTTACAGTCCACTGCACACAGTTGTAACACAAGAAGATAAGTAACTTGTTTTCAACTCTGAGAAACATGAATTGCATCACCTAGTAGTGATTATCATGGGTTGATTCAGTTGTACCACCACAGCAACTAGTCAGCTTCAAGCCATACGACACTTACATCTCCGTTTGAAATTTAAGCTTTTAGTAAAAAAAATGCTAGTCTGCCTCTACAGGCCTATCTGAACCTATCATTTAGCTGCATCCCACTCTAATTTATTATTATGTGGGGCTTAACGGTGCCTCAACTATTAGCGTCGAAATTCCCCTCTAAACACATTGCATTAACTATTCATTGGGAATAATCCTTAAATGTAAAATATAATAGGTAGTACCTCGTTGGTAAACTTTTGGAATCGGAAAGTGAGCCAGCAAAATTTTATAAGTCCCATTGTTTAGGTTCGGTTCAAAAGAGCATAGATAGTTAGGTATTACAAGCACATGTATGCACAAAGCACGTGCATCAGTGGTTTAACAATACTTCCTTCAAGAACTGTGAGAGTTTCATGAATTACCTGGTTCTTTATCAGCATGTGGCAATTACTTTGATCAAAACACAAATTTTCAATTTGCGTATTACTTTACAGCAAGCGTCCACTCGTAAATGAATAATAAAACATGATGACTGCAACCCCGCACTGGGACTTGGAAACTAGGATAGACGTGTCTACGATGATTGCAAACGAGAATCTTTACACCTCGAGCTGCAGGTGAGCACTATTGCATACCCACAGCTAGTGCAAACAGATGGTTGCAATATTACCAGTAAAATGGCAGTATAGACAGCACAGAACACAGTATAGAACAACATTACAGAACGTAAGGTATGTGTCGGGCCATTCACTTCGACTTGACTTCACTTGGCTCGAGACATTCTGCCATCTGCGGATTTTTTTGGGCCAACCACTTCAATTAAAAAGATACATTATGTGGTGTTTAATGAAACACTGTTATTGACAACTGGCACTGTGGCACTAGACTTTTGGCATTGGTGAATTATACAGTGATAATGAGAGTGATGATTAATTTAACAAGAGGGGAACCCCGGAGCCGGCACATAGCCTACTCCTGTCAAAAAGCACCAAGGGGACCTCCGCTTAACGTCCCTTTTGAAGGATAGTACAACTCGAACAGCATGGGATTCCTCCACCAACCCGTACTGTCGAGAGGTTGATGGCAAGGGAATGAGGCTGCTGCACTAGCTTTCAACCCTCCAACCTCTCTCCTGAGCAGATATGGCCCTTGTTATGAGGTCACCCAACCAGTCTTTAGTTCATCACAATGTTGTCACGTAAGTACTCTCACAAGATCCGGTGTATCGTACATGTGCCAAATCGTAGGGTAAAAAAAAATCGATTGTCATTATATGTTGTGAAAGAAAAATCCATGCAACTAATAACAAATTTTTGTAAGGTATGCATAGCAAGTCACAGGAAACCTCAACTAGAGAAGCCTATGGGCTCGAGGCCTGGACTTCCAGGTTGCAATGCAAGATCCAGCAATACTATTTTACTCAAATGCTCTGATCCGAAATGTTGGTTCACCAGTTACGTTGGTATCTTTTGTTAATTCTATACCGCGATCCTATCCATGATAAATAGCCTGGTCGGAGATAAGGATTCCCTCGTTGTCGGCCAACCTCCTATATCGTATAACCTGTTTTTACGTGTAGTTCTTTTCAACCAAACGTAGACAACTGGACTTAAAAATTTTGCTGGCTCACTTTATGATTCCAGAAGAACCTAACTAGTTTATACCTACTCCAAGTTTTAGAAGGTTAGAGAGAAGAAAATATTGTCGGTAATTCAGCAAAGTAGTTACATTTTTGCAGTGCCTATGGGCCCCTGGAATTTGCACATGAAGAGAGAATACAAGTTCTTGGCATGGCAAAACTAAGCAAACTGAGAACTCTGTAGCTTCAAACCATTATCTCAATTCAGATTCCATAAAGTTGTCGCACGAGTCACGGCTCCTACCAGCGTAAAACAAAATCATTGAACATAGCTTACCTATTTTAACAGGAAAACCAGCCGGTAATTGCATTTGTATAAAGTCTTTGAGTTTAGCGAAGTGTGAGCTCGATATTGCCATCAAGTCAACGATGGGCATTATCTGTTCCTGAAGTGTTAATGGGTAGTTCTCGGACAGCCAAAGTGTCGCCTTGAACTTCTGGATTTTGGTATTGATCTCCTTCGGCCTGCCAATATCTCGACCTTTCAAGTCTGACCCTTGGTCAAAATACTCTTCTGGGGTTATATTACACGGATTTCCTAAATGGTTAAACTCTTCCTGTAAATAAAAAAAGGAATGGTCAATTAACACAAGGTATTACCTCCAGCCAAGCACCTTTCTGATCCCTACCAAAATAAAAGTGGCAGAAAGTTACGTGTTTGTTGTGCAAGCCGAAACAGTACGATGCTTGATACTGAGCACTGAGCAGCATTTCATCCAATTTTCCAATTAATAATTAAGATTTGGTAATGTGTCTTACGTAGTATGAGTCTACGAGATAACTAATGAAGAGCTATTAAATAGTCACAGAAAGACACTAATGAGTGTTAAAGAAACTTTTAAGCTTTCAAAGCCGATCAGTATACATTTTTTAAATGATTTACAGCACCTACGGCTCTGTTTATAACGGGCTTAAAACGGGCAACAAGATGGCATTTTAATATTGAATAATATGTACCTTATATTCGCTACCCCCTTCTGCTTCATCACCTATTAAAGTCTGCTTCTCCTCCGTTTCCGCGATGCCCAAAAATGACTGAAGCGGCGTCTTTGGCGCTTTGGCTTTCTCTTTGTCCATCTCTGTCAAGTGCTCCGTCCTGGTCTTCGTAACGAGCTCGACATTGTTTGCCGCAAACACTTTGCACTCATGTCCGTTGATTGGTTCAATCTTGTCTGACCGCCAGCCCCAGATACCCGACTTGTTACGCTCGAAGCTGATCTTTTCTGTATCTATGTATGTCGTAACTATCGGAGCGGTCAGTCGAGTGGTGACTGCTTCTTCTCCGGGCTGCAGGAACTGAAGGTCTTCCGAGGAGATCATTCGCATCTGTTCGACGTATACTTGCTGGGTTTCGTGGTCCACTTCCATCATGACAGCCGAGTCACCTTGAATGCAGGACAATTCAAGCGAGTTAGTACGTAATTTACAGGTGAGCAAAGGTGTAGTGATTAATGTTTACCTGATGACTTAATCATTCCAAATTACAATACGTACCTACCCAATACCTACCTACCTACCTACCAGTCTACACAATCAAAGGTCCTATCAGTAAAAAAAGCTGAGAATGAAAATAGTTCAATAGGAATCAATAGGCAAAAAAAATATAGAATAACATTTTTAAAAAAATTCCATTTGCGTAGTCAAACAATATCGTGTTCCAATCTAGAAACATAACATTTTTTCTGAGGAATATGATATTAGCTGACTACCATATTGCAATTTTAAAAATTGCTCTAGATTTCTACACAGATATTACAAAATCTATACCTTTGCAGGTAAAACTAGCATAGCATAGCATAATTTAACACTATGGATTTGGTGCAGCTTTAGTAGGGGCTGATCCAAATACATGAACAAGGGGATGAGAGGGGCTTTCATAAAATGTCACCTGTCTCATTTGGCTGCAGCTTGAATATATAACTCCTGTGGCAGCGAACTACTGTAGGAGCTGCGATTGCTGTGGCCACCAGAAATTGCAGTGAAATAATTTAAAATTTAAACAGTAATCCCTTCAAAAATCCCTTCGTACTTCATGCAATTATTTAATGTTAGTTCAAAGTGCATTTATTTCGTTTTCTGGGTAAGTTTACATACTTTGGCCTTTAAAAATGTAGCTCTTATTTCCACGCTGCCAGTTGGTTTGGTCGAAACCCAGTAGAGTTGTGTCGATCCGCACATTGGAGCCTTGTTTGTATACTTTGTACGTGTCACTCGGACACATTCGGGAGACGAGAGGAACTGAAACAATATCCTGAACTAAAAACTGAAACCCAAATAATCAGTTTCATAAATAGATTACTAGCAGATTGAACATACCCCAACTTGTAAATTCCCATTTCATTTCAACATAAAAGTCAGGTGCCTCTTTGAGTTTTTGAAGCAGCTCTGGTATTCCTCCCACACGGCTCGAGTAACGTTGATAGTCCCTACGCTCCAGAACTAGTTGCAATAGTTCCGGATCTCCTGTGGCCACCGCTTCCTGAACCACCGTCCATCCTTCCCTATTTTCCGTGTTTACGTTAGTAGCATATTGAAGCAGTGTACGTGCAGATTCTAGGTGTCCAAGCGTAACTGCCAGCATGAGCGGAGTTCGACCACGAACATCCCGCTTCTCTTTATCATTCTAACAGATAAAAAATGTATTAAATTAAAATTGGAAAAGTGTCTACCTACAATACCATGAAAAATCTATGAGCTACTGTAGAAGGACTTGGTGGAACTTTTCAGCTGAAGGTCATTGCTTTCAGAATATTTCAAAATGTCCCAAGGAAAGCATACAGGTACCACATTATTATGATCCCATTACAAATAATTAGGCATAGCCTAGGCTTATTTGGTGTTTGGCAGGCATGACTAATATGTGCTACATGCCTACAACGCACTGCAATGATACATTATGGCTTCTCACAGGTTTATTTATTTATATAGGAATTGAATTGAAAGGTTTCCATCCTAGGTTTCCATCTAGATCTGCTCTTCACTCTGATTGGAATTAAATTTTCTACTTGTGCAGAAGATTGGTTTAAAATGCTACATGTAGTCAGCAACATAATTAAAGAAAGTAGGTAGTACCTCTATCATTGTCCAGTGTGTGGTACACTTTACACTGACACAAAGTACAATCAGATACTAGACAGGCCTCGAGCTGAGCTTTGCCTCGAGTTCATATGTTAATATTATACAATACTAAGGCTTCAGGTCTACAGATATTTAAACAGCCAGGTTAATAAACTGAACTAATTTTTTTTCCAAGCAGCTATTTGGACAGTTACCGTTACCACTAATCTTATTGCAATGCTAATCAAATAAGCAAAGTAGCTAATACTAGAACATGTTTTTTATAATTAGTCAGTTACATGTAGGTATCTAGGTACTAACCAAATTAGCTGACAATTCGTGGTCCAGGGATTTGAACTCATTGTTCCACACCAGCCAGTGCAACGGGTATTCTTTCTTAATGAACTCCGTAGAACACATCACGATACGGCAAAAATATCACAAAACCGGCCACAATAATATCCACCAAGCATAGGATACTTTCTTTCGATTCGCGAAATGTCAATGTGAGTGACGAACGAGACACAAGCCGACGACGTCGACCTTTGACGTCGACTGCCACTGTACTTTTCTTACTTCGGCTCGCCCCTTTTGAGCACTGCCTTCTGAATTGACACATCGAACGGAGGCGGTAAAATTTAAGTGAAGTCGTCCGTTGACCAAGGATATCTATCGATTTATAATCATCAAAATTGTTCGGTGCTTCAGAGGGTTGAAAGCTTAAATATTATCTGATAGGTCCTGTACTCATAGCAAGTATTCAACCATGATTGAGGCAATGCCCAAGTGCCTTGAGTTTCCATGAGTAAAATGCCAGAATCATTTAACAAATATAACAAATTAATCCACAATTGAGTGTCTGGTAAAGTGTATTTTAATTCTCAATCAGCTTAAGCATTTCTGAATCACCATGTATGTAGTATATGCATGTATGCCAAACTAGATAAAAAAAAACGCCATGAAATACACGGGCTTAAGACAGTATTCGGTAGATATTCAAGAATATAATATGATAGTCACTATCAAATCTACAAGACTTTCATTGTAGTAGGTCAATACCTAACAACAGGTCAGTAATAACGTTCTGAAAACTTGTTTAAAAATTATTCGAATAGAGCTGACACAAACAATATGTAATTTACTTCTACGTGAGGACACCTCAAATTTGATCAACAAAAAGTTGTCACGAAGCTTAAAGAAAGTTCATGTCAAGGTAGGCAAAAACTTTCACTGAATCCCGTAAATCTTGAGGGTGCGGTCCATGCTTGTAGATGCAATGTATTGCGCATGTCGACCGAATCGTACGCCCGTGGCCATTGCAGTGTGGTCGTTGAACACCTTCAACTCCTGCCACTGCTTGCATAAATACACCCTGCGGAAGAAAGCACACCGTGAAAAGACTGAAATTTTCTATTGTAAGCAAAGCACCTTGAGGAAAAAAGTGGGTCTGTTTGCAATTGGATAAGCATGTAACAAATTACACGCAGCCAGTTTTTTTATTAATTAATAATTGTTCTTTACGATTATAACTGAAGCAGTTCACATGCCTTCTAATTTATGCGCAGTAGAATGCATGGCTGTAAATTTAAGGGCAGAAGAAATTCAAGATCGACACCACATTATGTAAGTGCTGAGGGCATGGCGTGGTAATAAATTGGGACTAACCCTGCATGGTCTTATTAAAACTTTGTTTTAGACTCAAGATTTATTTGCAGGCCATTTAGACCGGCCTGTAGACATGTGCAGAGTTTATGTGTGGGATTTATAGTCCAATGGTTAATTTGTACCAAGGGATGTGATTCAGAGGGTCTAAAAGAATTTTCGAAGCAATTGGACCGTTGGTGAACATCACCCAATGACAACTGTGATGAAGTTACCTTTGTCTAGAGACATTAAATTCTTACCGAATGTCGGTGCCGGCCACAGCCAAGTAGGTGCCACTTTGATCGAAGCAAAGATCCTTTATCTCGTAACCGTCGTCCATTTGTATCGTCTTGAAGTTCTTCAGCTTGCGCAGATCCCAGAGCTTGACGCACGCGTCGTCAGCAGCCGTGGCCAAGTAATAACCGTTTTCAGAAAACGAGATGGCCGTGATGGGACCCGTATGTCCCGGGAAGTTGGCCACGTTTGATTGTTCCTTCAAATCCCAGATCTTGACCAGAGAATCTGACGTCCCCGTGCCGAAGATTAGCCCATCGGGATGGAACTGCGCCGTCGTCAACGCAACGCCCGAAGTCCCCTCGGACACCTAGGTGAGAATTGAGATTGATTGATTGTTGGTGCATAATGAGACACTGATTCTGACTCTCTGAGCCTACCAGACAGTTCTTTGCGTTAATGCGTTCTAGGCACCCATGTCTGCCGTGGTGCGAGCACATATACGCTATCTATATTTTGAATTCCACACTTTTTTCTGAAAATTTTCCAAGCTTTCAGATCTGAGTTATGGTTTGAAAACTGCAGGCATTCTGATAGTGAAGGATTGAACTATCATCTAAACAAATTTCGAGCTCATAGGCAGCTGATAAGTGTAACTATCAGTTTTGGAATCAAGTTCAATGGTTTTAATAAAAATACCTAATGCAACAGGCTATTCAACGCAGCAGAAGCTCAGGATTTAAACGGTTAACTCCTAGCCGTGGTCAAACTGAGAAAGACTTGTTCATATATTGCAAGACGATCACAGCCATGTAGATAAATGCAGTATATGGCAAAATATTTGTCTAACAGCTGTCAAACACAGCTCTTCGACTACCTCTTGTGACGTTCTTATTGTCCAATTGTAAGTAATATAATTACAAAGATAACTAATTTTAAATTCTTAAGACTCGTCGTGTCTTCTATCTAATTTCAGCACTAGTTTTCAAATAAACTGTTAGTTTTTTCCAAACTAACTGAACCAAACAAAAAAACTTTCCAGGGACCTCCAGAATTAAAATGGCCCAGAAATTAGGTGTTTCTGCTTTTACATTGAACACGAGTGTTTATCATTTAATTATCAATCATTTATCGATCATTTATGATATTTGCCAATGTTTTTTTCCCCATGATTTGGATATTACGGTTAAATAAGTCTGTTCATTTTTTCCCAGTCCCTTTAGAATCGTACTGAAAACGTTCTACTGTAAGTGATTATATTAAACCAATATATGCATTTTTGTTGGAATTTTAGTCAAGTGGATCTCCCTGAAAGCATCTCGTGATCTACTTATGGGTCACCAGTCGCGACCCATCCATTGAGGACCACTGTACTAGCCAATCTCTTATGGAGCCATAGCCCCTTGGTACCTTGGTGAGCAGTGCGCCGGTACGTATGTCAGAGAACGCCCAGTGCTGGTCGGTGGACGTGGAGAGAACGTAGTCGCCGGTCGGATGCAGGGACAGCCCGGTGACAGGCCCCTCGTGTACGCGGAGGATCTGTGTCGTCTGCGACGTCGGCACGTTCCACACACGGATCGTAGCGTCAGGGGAGGCCGTGATGACCACGTCTTCGTTTGGATGGTAGATGACTCGGGTGACCTTCTTTGTGTGCCCCTTCAGGATGGCAACAACTTGTTCCGTATCCTTGTTGAAGACAGTGGCGTTGCGGTCGTTGCCACCCGTCAGGATCTTGCTGGTGTCGGAAACGTGGATGTCGAGCGAGAGGATGCCTGGAATGCTGGCGCTGTGGAGCCCCTGTAAAAACGAGATGGGCGGTGGGGTGTTAGTTATTGTTGTATCGTATTAGTTGTGAAGTAGTTGTAGAAGTAGTAGTTATAGTTGTAGTGTAGTAGTAGGAACACCATTTGGATTAAAGTTACATGCTACCTATTTCGAAAACCACCCACCGAGATGGGTGTATTTCTGTCTTATTTCGCTCGGCTTGTGAGCATTGTAATGACACCACCCGCAGATGGCTTTGTTCTACCGAACTAATATCAGAACGTCACTATCTGCTCATGTGGCTTTAATCCCCGGAACAAACACCATCTACCAAGATGGTCTTCTTCTAGTGTTTGACACATATTATTCACACGTATAATTTCTTTGCATGCCACTCCCCCTGAAATGAAGCCATAAGCTACATGGCATTACTCCATACTGGAATACACCCATCCAGGGGAGAAAGCGCGTGACAGCAATACTCACCGGATGAGATGCAAGCGTGTGGAACGTGCGGATCGTTTCCTGCGACACCAGATCTTCCGGCACTGTGCGGCCTCTCTTTTTCCTCTCCTGCGTCAGAACGGTGGCCTTGTCCTGCAGCTTCTGGATCACTTCTGTAGTCATGCCCGCTTGTTCCGTGGGCTGGTTGGCAACACCGCCTGCTTCCACAGCGATGGCGGGCTGCGGGATACCGGCGACAGGCGTTGCAGTTACGCCGGCCTGTGGTTTCAACGTGGCCAACGCCTCGCGAGCTGCTGTGAGCTCCTTAGTGAGCCTTGCGATGACGCGACACGCGGCATCGTGCTGGTAAAGCGCGTGACTAAGCTCTTGTCGAGCTGTTTGGAGCTGCTGTCTTTGTGTGAAACTGTGAAGCATCACAGCATCCCATTCATCTTGTAGCGTCTTCAATATCGCTGGAATGCTGGTGGCTGATGGTGGTTTTGGTTTCACTACTGGTGTAGCTGAAATTAGGCAAAGAATTGCTGTTACAAAAGTCGTATTAAGTTTTTTTTCTTGCTGGGCTAGAAGACAAAAATAATAATATATTGTCAAAGGATCAAAATCTTGCAGCATACAAAACAAAAGCTTGATATAATTTCGAAGCCAAACCTCTCATTAACGATAGGCCTGTGGTATCAGTCAATGATGGGGAGATGATAAGGGGGCCGATGAACCTGACAGGGTGAACCTGGTGACTGCTGGAGTACTAAGAGGAACACCGCTAACGTTCCTTTCAAAAGACAGCACAATTTTCTTCCATTAATCCGACCAGCTGAAAAATTGATGTCAAAGCCAGGAAAGCTGTTGTACCAGCTTCAACACTACCAACCGCCCTCTCAAACAGAATTTTGTAAATGGCATGAATGGTCACGCATCAAACCTCTCATTCAGTGCACTGTTGCTTAATTTCGGTGATCTTACAACTGGTTTATTGAACATGTCAAACCATTTGGATGCCATCATCTTATATGGGATCTTTTCCATGCTGCATTATAATTTTTAGAAATGTAGCATACTCTGACGATGATCCACATCAATTAATTCTGAGTTGTAACTGCCAATCATACCCATGTGACTTTAATAGGTGGGTCACGGTAAGCAAGATGATATCTACAACATCCAATGTTTACATCCAATGTAAAATCAAAAAATTTCATCTATTGCAGATGACAAGCATACTTTTTATCTCAATAAGTTGGTCCACCGAAAGCTCCTTGCCACTGATTGGATCAACTCCATTCTCCACGAGATATTTCTCGATGATTCGCCTCTCGAAGATTGCTCCAGATTCTGGAGAAATGACTGGATGTTCTGGGACTTCATTCGAAACTGAAACAAAATATAGTAAAGAGTTCAATATGGAAAGAATACGAAGGAAATCCTCGACACTTCTATTATGAAAATATATTTTTAAGCCTTAATCAAGGCATTGCCCAAGAGTCAAGGTGGGTGATGCATGGAGAACGCCGGTTAAGCGTCAGTGCGAATTTCGACAATGAATGGTTCATCGAGTTAGCAAAGAAGTGTATGACGATCAAGAGGATTAAAAACGCACAAAAGTGTATATATAGCTACCCAAATATGTTAGAAATCAAGCACAAAGCAGCCGTTTATCATAAACACACACTTACTTGAGCAGCACAGCGCCATTTTCGCTCACGAATGACAAACACTCTGAAGCCAAAATAGTACTTTTAAAACAAATAATTTTCTTAAATGCCGAGTACACAGTATTGCATTAAAATCATGTTTTGTTTCTCTCAATAATATTGATTTGACATTATTTACTCGTTCAATTATCTATGTAATATTTAAAAGCTGTTTTGGTGTGGATAGTCTTGTATTCAAGATGGGTTCCTTCGGTTATCAATCGCTATTCCAAGTCTTACTTATTACTATTTTGGTAATACGTTCGATAGAAGGAGAAATTTCTGATAAAGAAATCGTTGGAGTAAGAATTGAGGTTGGTGTTAACTAATGTTTTACTTCCTATATATCTTACATAAGGTTCAATTTTGAGGAGTGTACGCCCCAAGTGCCTAAACTGGGCTCGAACCCGGCACCTTTCAGAGAATTCCTGATATTATTGTTTTCATATACATAATTAAAGATCGTTAACCCAGCTCTAATTTTTTCTCGAATTTGGTTCTAATTTTACTTGTGGATTTGGATAATAGATATACCTTGCTCTCCTCCCCTAGACTGGAAAAAATCATAATTTCCATTTCTAGAAAAGTACCCATGCTACATTTTCAAAGTTTCAACTTTAAGTTGTCATGACACTACAAAATGTATTGATCTAAGAAACGTTAGGATCTGCGTCACCCTGCTTATCCAGAGACTAACTGCTCAGATTTTATTATTACCATTGCATTAAAATTAGAGGTAATTTTGCATTATAGTTAACCCGCTATTGAAGTCTAATTTTCTTTGTAGTTGGTAGTTATGGTATTCGGTGTGCACGCCGACGAATATTTTCTGGATTTAATCGTTAGTTATGGTAGTTAGTAGTTGTGATAGTCGGCACGTGGTTTTTCTTCGGTTTACCTTTATTGCAATTTTACCTGATTATAATTATCTTTCAGAGTTGCAGAGGATGCCAGCTCAATCGTCTTCCTGAAGTTAAGAAGTTTATCTTCGATGATGTTCCATTATAGTATCCTTAAAAAGAAATAACTTAACAGTGTTGCTGTGGGCAAATTATTATACACACGATGAATAGCTGCACACCTCGAAGCTCTTCGCCAATGAATCCTCTGCTAACCTTACGAGCGTCTACAAAAGTAATTGTGAACGGTATGGATTGGACACCCAAAGCACTGGTGTTTGACTTGGAAAAATTAAAAGTGTCAAAGAGGGAAGTGAAGGCGACGACAGTTGCAGATACTAAAATAGAACCGCCAGAATCGTCAGAGAAAGCTGTATCTTCTGCTTCAGTCAAAGTTTCCTCTGTATCTTCTTGTTCATTAGTTGTTCCAGTAACTAAATCAAAATCCCTAGACTATGACTCAATCGAACGGCCATTTACCGAGTCTCAGATGTGTGGTTTCGTCCTAGACCCAACTGATCAGCCTACAACAGAAGGCGACACTCTCCTCATTCCAAAAATCTCGATTCCACAACCCAGAATAGAAATTGACGTCCAAGCCGACTTGAAACCAGTACCAAAACACACTATTATATTAAGAGAGACCCCGACGATTATCATTCTTAGTCGACCGAGCATAAGTGTCGAGAAAGATACGGAAGAAGGCAGTCTGGTAGTGAAAGATAATGCGCTATACGATTACATGACCATCGGGGCTGGTAGGAAAAGGTACACGCGCACTGCTGAAGTGCAAACCAGGTTCACTGTATTGAAGACGAGACGCACTCTTGCGAAACTCACTCCAATTGCCGAGAAGGGCGTGTTAGCAACAACGTATGATCTTCATCAGTCTTTAATGAAGCCTGTAGGAAAATGTTCAAAAACAAATATCAAGGTGGGATGTTGGCTGGGAATTAATCAGGTGTGAGATTTAATTACGGATTTCCAGCATATTGAAAGCCATCCATCATGTCAGCTAGTTGGATGGGCGTAGCTAAGACTTCAATTTAACTTATCATACAAAAACATATGTTGTTTGTTCTTTGTTTTTTTTTCGTTTTTCTGTGTGTTTGTTCGCGCACTGTAGGCCATACGATTATAACGATTTAAATCAAATTTTCAGGGAACCTTCGTTTTCTCTGAACCTGCTAACTTTTTGAGCGCGATCCATGAAATATATTTGCTAAAATTCGCGTTTCTGTCAATTTTTCATTATTTTTTCGACTTTGCCACTATTTTTTTGCTGTCTATAGGCCAAACAGTTGTGTCAATTACAATGAAACTTGCAGGATATTTATGTGAAATGTCAACGTTGATGTGGTACAATTTTTAACGTATTCGGTCCAGTTGTTTTCTTGGAAATTGCATTTTTGTGGTATTTTTAGAATTAATGAAGCTTTAACCGACTCTACAGGCCAAAGTCCTGTCTTGTATTTGACGAAACTTTCCAAAGCTGTTCAATATGTTTCAACTAAAATTGAATTTAATTTTGAGAGCAATCTGAAATGTCCCTCATTTAAATTCCATGTATTTGTAGATTTTTTTAATTGTAATTTCCTGTTTCTTCCCTACACCAGTTGAATGTGTGTTTCTTAGCAACCAGTCATATTGTTGTAGAAAAAAGAAAAGGGGTGACTGGAAAAATAGCCAAATTTGTCATTTACAGAGGCCGAAATTATTATTATTATTTTTTTTTTTAATGGGTCTTCATTTCTTGAAGTTTTCTGGGAAATACTACGCTCATTCAGCAACGTGTTTCTACTGAGCGTTACTGCGAAGCCCTAGTTTAGAATTTAGATGTATCATTACTATTATATAACAGAACAAAAACCTATACCACATTAGTTCTTGGAGAGCAAGGGGTGTTTGGCATGAAATGCACAAATGCGTGTGTGTGCATTTATTGGTTTATATCGCAGACCCAAGTTAAGGTCCCAAAATAGAAAGAGACAAATAACTACAGGTATATAACACAGGTAGGTTTACTTATTTATAATCTAAAAATGCCACTCAACAAGCGAGTTCGTTTTTCGGGGTGTAGGTTGGCGAAGAAATGGTAGCATGCAAATGGTTAGTTGCCTAGAAATAGTGTGTGGAGTGGTGTCCATCAACATGAAATTTGAATGCACTAGCGTTGCCCGGTCGTATGTGCCAGTGTTTACTTTTAATTTTCACTTATTATTTCTTAACATACTTCAGCAGCGATGACGTGGTATTTAAACCTATCCAAGGAGCACCGCCAGAGCTAATTTACCTTAACGAGAAAGATGAGGTATGAACTATACTTCAGGATTCCTATAACTGTCAATAGTACACATGCACTGTTACTTATTAGTTTTTTTCTATTCTTTAGGAGGTAGAACGCATTTCACTTGGAAGCCTAAGCCGTGCTGAATGCAATGATCTTTTAACTGAAAAAGGCTTCCTCAAGAAGATCCCCGATGCACCCGAAAATAAGCGCACTGATTTTTGACTTTCGGGTATTTAATTAATGGCCTGGCAATCATGAAGTGTCCTTATTTCTTTCAACTCACATTCCTATGGCGATGGCTTTATGTACTCTCATTTAGTAACTTTAGTACCTAAGTAGTGCTTATATGCTAGGTCTTTTTTAGAAATGTGTAGATTTAGTTTAAAATGCTTTTTTATCTACCGAGCATCATTAACTAAGATACCTAACATTGGCTTCACTACACATAGATATTTTTTTACACACTTTGGTTTTCGATGTATCCATCTACTCAAAACTAGTACTTATTTACTGCTGTTACGTACCAATTTGTTGTTACCTTATATAAAACCTGTAGGTATTGAGACTACCAAGCTTGCATACTAAAGAAAGGAAAACAATGAATGTGTGTGACAGCACAATTAAGAGCAGTTAGAATTTTTTCACAACCAAGTACAGGTTTGGGGGCACCACCGGTTAGTGTCTACTACGAGTAGGTTACCCTCACAGAATAACTTGCAACAAAACTAAGCTCTTAATGTTTGATTACACATTTATTAAAGAAAATTTACATGAAAAAACAACCATAAGATTTGACTCCTTGCAAGCTACAGTCTGTGATATAAACTCAAATTAATGTTACAACCTTGTATCCTCAAGAAAATCCCTCAAAGTTATAAGTACCTAGGTTTAATCGTTATGGTGCTTAATTTATTTTCAAACAAATTTCTTTGATTTGTAAATGTGTGACTATTTCTGTATGTACCTGAATTGGTGTTAGTGTTATTTTAAACGTACATGGCTTTTGATTGGGATTTTTGGCTATCTCAGGTAACATACATCAACATCACTATTTAGTATTTAGCATGCTATAAAAGAAATTGCAAACTTTTCAAACCATCTGATTCTGAAATGTATATCTCAATTTTATTTATAAATGCATAATAGCGCTATACAATAAATTGTGGTTTTAAAACAAAATTACCTCTGTTCTATTGAGTTAGAATTTCATTTAGTAAACCCTGATCAAATCCAGTACTTCGTAGTACCTCTTCTAGGTTTTACAAAATGGCAATTCCTGTGATCTTTATTCTAGAATAAATAAAGTATCAATCAGAGTTTTTAGCTCTGATGGGTTGATTAAGGTTCCATTCAGGTTGAACCCAAATTCTAAAACATAGACTCAGTGCCATCTTTTTGAGTCAGTTGAAATTTAGTCTTAAATATCTAGAAGGTAATTTACATGATATATTGGATGAAAGGCCAAAAAATATATTAATATGGTAGGTACCCAACATTTTCCTAATGCCCGATAGATTAGCTACGGTTGTGAGATGCGCTGATGCAATTAACTATGAAATGTATGAATTTGAAATTAATTAATTATCATTATAAAACTGATTTTGTGGGCTCATCCCAATCTTGTCTATTTTGTATGAATGGAAAGATAAATAAATATTTACAAAAATTATAAACAATAAACATGTCAATTCTTTCACAGTTGTAAGATGAGTGCACTATGTCACATCATCTACTACACACATGAGTATTGTCTTTTAAATCTAATTGCAATATCACTTACATGTTAAGACTGTTTTAGTATTGTTTTCTTAAACAATAAGTGAATGTATTTTAGATGGATTTCACATCGTTGAAAACAAGAAGAGAAGTAAGTTAAATCTGACTAGATCATGTTTTGGTAGAAAAATCTTGCTGATCACTGATCACAGTGAGTGATTATAACCATTGAGTAATGATTTTCAATCACAAAGACTAGATTTCAATCGATATTTATTATTAAATCTTTGGTTAACGTTAAAACACAATATCAAATAAAAAGGTATCGGGTTTAACAAAAACTCATTTTAGGGTCGTGTATTAAGTGTATCCTTCAATCATCATGTAGGATGTAAGCACCTTTCTGAACGATAGATGTTGGTAGCACATTTAGTAGGTACACCTTACTGGTGAGTAAATAAATAGATAAGCAAATAAATAGATCAACAAACGAAAAAATAATTGCATGTCTCCGGTCTAAATCTATTGAATGACCCATATGTTTCCATAAATAAACATGGTGAATAGATCCCAACCATCTAGATATCTCAGACTGGTCAATAATGGTTTGGGGGTTTGGTGCACAGATTCCTTTGCTATGTGAGATCAACATTACAAGTAGGTAGGTACGGCTTGAATAAATTATTTCCTTCCAAGCCAAGCTCTATCCTTGACATTCAATTTCAACAACCTAACACTTAGCCCTTGGCAATTAATTATCTTCTACCAGGGGCAACAATGTAGTACTATTTATAAAAACACTCGATAGCGTGTTCATGTCGTTTCCTACTTTAGAGTCATGCTGACATTCATATTTGCTTATCAGAGAGACCAGCTATTATCGACTAGATTAGAAGCTCCGGGATACAATTTGATTATTGCAATTCATTATTGTGTTAGTGAAACCACAGTGGCCTAAATTGAACGACACTGCTGTACTGATCAAGTATGCAAGTTAATAATAAATAAATATGAAGTAACAGGGATTAACTAATAAATTATTATTGTAATAACTAAACAGTAAGTACTTAAAGTTAAAATATTGACTAGAACTGACTAGAAAATTACTGCTTTTAGTTTTGCAATCACTCTAGAGTAAAAAATTGCAGCATAGGCAATTTATAAATATAAAAAAGGAATGTTACGTATATAAATGTACCAGAGATGGATCAGCTTGAAACGTCTGACAGAGGTAAGCGACAAAAGAATTGCACCTGGAATGTTGAATGTCATCGACCTAGCGGCTGTATGGCGACGGGCTTCGTGTGACGGAGCGAGTGGACCGGGCAGGCGATACGCTTCCTGCCGACCAATTGCTTCGTGGTGAAGCACTGCTAATGCTTCCACAGCTGCCAGCGCTGTTGGGAGAGGTGGGGGTGGGGGGAGTGGGTCGGTGGTAGGGAATCGGTCGCTTGCGAGCACTGAAACCCGCCATTGGTGTGTTAGTAGAGCACAAAGCAATGCCAATTACAGTTAGTGGTCAATAATCACAGTTTAATGGTTAAGTGGAGATTTATAGTTCAGCGTTCTAGATTAATTTATTTAAAATCAGAATGGTATGTTTTAGTAACTAGTGACTTAGTTTTTTTCAGTATAAATTGGCCAATGATACTAACTTCAGAGGGCAATGGGCATCTCTTATCGTGAGTCACTGCTAATCACGTTAGTTACTTTTAAAAGCATCTGGCGATTCCTAGGAGAATTGTAAACACGTTAAGTTGTAAACACTATCAGAAACTGCACATGCATGACACCATTCAGGGCTACAAGCATGCTAACAATCAATAAAAGATTTGGAGTAACAAACATAAGTAGTCAAGTAATTCACTCACCTAGCTGGTAACAAAAATCACTCGAAGCTGGGGATATAAACTTAAACTTTGAGCGCAGCAACAAAAAGGCCAAGGCGAACGGCAATTGGCAACATTCAAGATAATCTAAAAACAATAATAAAAAAAAAAGAAAGTATGTTGGGAAAATAATATTATAAGAACTAAAAAGTAAATGCAGACGAATTAAAAATAAAATACATCTATGCATGCAAGGCAGGTTTATGAGGATCGGTGAAGGGAACTCTAAAATAAACACTAACTACAAAATAAAGAAAAGTGTGGCCTACATTTTAGTCTCACAGGTGATTTTATTTTTTCGTGTTTGAATTATTGTACACTATTTTTATTATACAGCACTACTATGCGTAGCACTCTTTTCGACTATTATTCAGATGTAATATTTATAAATAATATGTATCTTAGTCCACAAAATGCACAGAGAAAATATATCATACAAAGACGTTCACGCATGTAGTAATTTACCTAAGCTTGTGGCTTGAAGGATATATTATTAAAATGGTGCCAGAGTGCACAAAACGACAATTAGATGAAATTTCATGAAAATGCTAGACTATACCTTTTTTAGAATTACTCGATCTTTATTGATTCTAGTTTCCAAACAAAATACAGCAATACTCTTCGTGAAATTAAATTAGTCAAAAGTAGTTCAAGTTAGGTACATGACAACACGTCAATCTAGGTAGGTACATCATTGTAAAAGATGGCAAGCTATTGCCAATTTAATTGGTATCAAAATGAACCAGCATAACCACCTAGCAACTGCCACTGTCCAACAAATCATTATGATCCTGACAGAAAATTAAGGACCGTTCCTTCTTCAAACTTTGCTGGAACTTTGCTGGAACTTTGCTGAAATATTCCATTTAACCAGAAATGGCACTAGTGTCAGTAGTTTCTGACAGTTCAAAGGCCATTCTGCACTCATCAAGTAAAAATTATAGTTCACGCGAAATCAACGCAACTTCGTAGAATATCGACGCTGGACGAGCTTTTAGCGGCGACGTTTTTGCTTAGCGTCTCCAGATTTCGAAGACTCCTTTGAAGATGGGGAATCAGGAATTGGTTGCTTCTCGCTAGTCTTGAGGCTGTGAAATTTACACTTCCGTTACTAACTACGGTGAAACTACTTTTTAACAAACATTGTACAGGGAGGAACAAAACAAAATAATAAAGACACTAGATTTCGTTCATGCTCGGCACATTGACTTGAAAAGAATTAAGGAGTGATCTAAAATTAGCTTATTACAGTCAGCTCTGGTGGTATGGTTTTCTAGCAGATAACAGAAAGGTAGTCATATTGTCCATCATTTCTCTACGTGTATTTAGGCTGTGCAAGTATTTCAAGCTTTTCTAGTAGGACGTATAACATGCATTTAAACAACTTGATTGGTTGTCAGGACTCAGATTTGATAAAAATGTGTATTTGGCGTAACAATAGCTGTCCTATTAAAAAAAAAAAAAAAAGTTTATTCAGACGGTCATTGCCATCCATCCTTCAATTGTATAAAAATATGAAGCTGTATTTGAAGCTTTAGGGATGGTGAAAAGACACATTTTTTGAAAGCGAACAATTGGTTAATGCATTAGTAATCGGTTGTCGGTTGTCTCTATTTAAGGACACGGGTGGAAGAAGGGCGTAATTTGAAAAATGTGATTGTGAGATAAATGGGAAAAACAAATGAAGCATGGCCACTATTTAATGTAATTTGTCTCGATTTTTTTCTGAATACAGCTCACAAAAGTATTCATGCAGGAAGTAACAATGGCTCATCGCATGTATTACGTCCTTCTGAATAGTAAAAGCCAATCTCCGAAATAAGGGCCTAAGTCGAATTACGACCTTCTTTCACCCATTTAGTGCTATCCCATTTAATCCCGACATTTCGGCAGTGTTGGCGTTCGGTATACTCTTTATTATCTCTCTTTCTTTTAGTCTCTATGAACTAGATGCTATCCATTGTGAACCAATGCCAAGGAATAACAAAAATGATTATGACTATAAGCCCACACCTGACAGAGCTGACTGCTAATAAGCGACGAAGCGCAAAATACGTGTACGGTAAAACGGTAACACCTAGACAAGCGCGTGCTTGCGGTTCTTCGGACTCACCTGGTGATGCGCCGGCGGTCCAGGAAGCTGGGCGAGCCGCGGCGCCGCGGTATCGACGGTGACCGGGAGCGAGATGAGTGGCTGCTGGCTGCACTCGCGCTACCGCTCTTGTGCGATGCGCTGCTCTCAGAGCCGCTACTGTCGGAACTGCTGCTGCTGCTCGCTGAATGGCTGCGCGACCGGCTGCGCGACCCAGATGCGCTGCGCGAACGGCTACGCTTGTGCACGGCGGACGGGGAGCGGCTGCGGGAGTGGGAGCTGCGCGACGACGAGCTTTTCGCGCTGCGTCTCGACGAGCTGGGGAACAACGTTGGGGAAACGGTTGGTGATCGTTCAACTAATCGAAGGACTAGGTGGCTGGAACAGACTTGTCGGTCGAGACCCGAAACATTGCTCTATTACGCATTGTTTACACAGTTTAATTTTTCAACCAATTGATTTCGCAGAATTTCCTCAAATTGTAACCAGAGAAACTGAAAATGCGTCAAATAAATTAGATGAAAGATTGGTCCATGTAAACCAGGCTATAAATAAGAATATCCCACAATCTTTTGTTTGTAAAATGTACGCAAAATGTCACGGCATGAAGAATGTTTATATGTTACTATTTTATGATGTTTTCTGTATTAAATATGAACAATGTGATTCAGAACTTGGTCTAAACTGCATTTACCTAAAAACATAACATGTCGTAAGATAGTTTAGGTCCTCCTAGATTAAATGCTCAACTTCAAACGAAATTTCGTCCTCTTTGATACTTACCATGGCTTTTTTCATAATTTGTGCAAACAGGCATGGAGAGATACTTTCAGCCACGCTATTAGCAAGCGATTGTGAGTTAACAATTAACAGAAAAAATAAATATTTAAAAAATCGAGTGTGTGCCGAAGAAGCGCATGGCTGTCTTTAAGATGGTTGTGTGAAATAGTTTGCAGAAATCTGTATGAAAAATCGACATTGACATGCCTTATAAAGTATGCAGTGGAATTCAACAAACCTTTATCTTTTTGCCGCCCCTCCCATTACAACATTTTGCCACTTACGATGGAGGTAAGTACTCCCTTCTATATTTTCATACCAACTGAGAAAGATTTCACATCAAAAAAATGGCCGGACGAATAGGGTCGGATTAAGGCATAGGCACCTGTAGGCCATATATTGACCTCCAATCCCCTTCTATGTACCAATCCCGCAAAAAAGTAAAACAGCTATAAAAAAATTATCAGGAGAAAACTACAACTAGAAAACTTCTTTGTTACTTGTTTGATTTCGAGACTGCGCCAAAAGCTAAATATTAAGTATCTAGGATAACGTCTGTTATTCGTCAATACCGCGTAAGTAACATGTTTTCAAAATTCAGTCAGTAATGGATTTGGCATTGCACATCTTATTGGCACGTTCTCACAAAATATTTTAGAGATCCAACCGATGAAAAGGCTTCATAAAGCAATTTCTAATCTTGCAATACTGTACAAATAGATGCTGGCTGGAAGCTAGCTAGCAACTTTCGGCTCCAATACCGTTTATCTGCGTGATTCAGCAATGGCTGACATGCAATTTTCCACGCAGTTTGGTGACCCCCCTTGATACCTTTATTTCAGTTTCAATCAACTCATAAAATAAGTAATCAATCAATCAATCAATCTATAATCTAGATCATTTCTAAACCATTCAAAGTGTCAAACTATGTGTGAAGCCTGCAGTTCTCTGCTAATTTTGCATTTTACGCCTGCCTATCATCAGTGAACAATTGTAACTCTGTGTAACAACATTTCAATGTAAAGCAAATGCAAAAAATGCAAAAAATGTGATATGAGTGATCATAATCATATTGAAACTAAGTGGATTGGTAATTTTAGGATAACTTATTATATGCCCTAAGCTATTAAAACATAATTTCTATTTATTATGGGAAAGAAATAAAACAGCTTCAGCTCTTCTCTGAACAATTCCAGAAATGTGAGTTACCTGGTATTGACAAATAACTGAAGATAAGTGCTTTCTATAAAGAATCTCAAAGTTCGAGCATTCAGTTTCCGTGAACACGTGAATTCAGTACCTCTCTTGAAGGAAGGACTACAGCAAGTGTGTATACATTCTTTTACGCTTTATGTGTCCAAGAATTTGGCCATATATTATGTGTACTTCTTTTTTTTTTTTTTTTTTTTAATTTGGTTAAAGGCCTATCAACCTTTAGGTTTTTTAAGGCCGTTAAAAATAACGAATTAAAATACTCGGCTAATCGG
>QKMV01000466.1:0-11294 GCA_003287335.1 Lednia tumana
TACTGCACAGATGGTGCGAAAATAATACAAAACTTGAAAATCAATGCTGGTAATGCCAATATGAAACCTCACACTGGCTATGTTCTGGTTCTTGTTCACGTTTTAAAGGATTGTAAAATTCTCGCCCCGCTTAATTTGATTTCATTTAGCAGCCCTTCAGCGCGTCGTTTTGGAGGAGCCATTAAAATATCTAACAGCTAAATGGAGCTTTTAAAAGATTATGCCGGGATGCTGCGGAGACTAATCGTCAAAGACTAGCACTAAATGTAAAAACTCACTTAAAATAAAAATCTACTAAATTATAACGATTGAAACTTGAATTAATAGCTCATGAATCGCCATGCTCTGTAATACGCACGTTCAACTTTGTTTCGTTGGTAACATTGCACCGCAGGATTTTTCAGAAACGAGAATTTCTCGCTTTTGTGATTTGGACCAGCTAAAATTTGAAAAGTGAGAAAATCGTCTATTCTTCTTTTTCTTTTTGTCAGAATTCATTGAAACATGAATTATATAAATCCATTTTCAAAGAAACGCTACAAAATTCTCGAAGAAGATAACAAAATGTCTTTTTTCACGCGAAAGCTAAAAAAAATATCGTGAAATTAGAGTTCGCCCGCTTTTCACCAAGCACAGCTTGTCGAAATTCAAAGTTCACATTTCCCTGATAGTAGAAAATGTTTGAACAGTTTTATTTTACCTTCCACTGTCTAGATTCTCGTTAGCAGTTCGTAAGCGAGTGAACTCGCTGAATCTCAAGAAATAGCGAATCTTTATGGTCCTCTGAAGATGGGTTTGAAAAGTAAGCAGCCCATCTAGGCTTGCGTTTCCCGAGACGGTCTTCTTTTTGCTCTCCATCATTTTCCAATCTGAGGGATCCTCTCATCGACGTTCTTTAAAGACCCGACTACCCACGGGCGAATCATGTTCTGTCCAGTTTCCGATTCCTTCCCTTCTACCATCATCCACGATACAAGACAGATATGTTAACGTCTTCTACTTGTCTCCAGTCGTGGCTGTAGGTTTTGCTGATACTCACTGATTCATTCAATACTGGAGGTACTGTGTTATTTCTCACGCTACTGTCAAAAACAGGTACCTAGTAGGTAGGTTGGTGCGACACTATATTCATGAAAAATGGTGGTGTTTAAAAAATCTCAATCCAATCTGGATACCTAATGAACGTTAAGTAAAATCTGAAAAGCTTTCCCGAACTTGCGTAAACTATTATGTTAACTTATTCATGGGGTAAAAGGGTCCTGCGATACGTTTGCGTTACTCTGTTATACCAAATTTTGAATATTTTTTTGTACGGAACAACAGGCAAATAATGTTTTCGAAAAATGACCCACCATTGAGGTAGAGCAAGATGAGAGAAAGTAAATGAGAACCAAAAGCGCCATGCACGATCAGGGACACACTTGGGAGTAGAAGGTGAAATTGACAATAGTTTATTCTAGAAAGGAATTCGGATGTTTGAGTCACTCCCAACTGAATGAAAAGAGGAAAAAGAACTGAACACCTTCAATTTAAAAATTAAAAATTAAGTAATGATAAAGAAATAGAAATATAAAATCGGTTAACTGTAGAAGTACTTGCAACAAATTTATCAGTATACTAAATAAATATTTCAAAAACATAATCGAAATAAAAGTTCTTGTGGCAGTCGATCGTTTAAATCATTTTCACTGTTTGTTATACCTATTTGGTTACTTTATTTTTCTGTGTGAAGAATCGTTTGAGAAAAGAAGGCTTTTGAGTAGTGGTTTGGGTAAAAAATAATGTAAACTAGTGAATACCACAATGTATTTTAAATCAAATACCAAAGATGGGAGTGTATTAACAAAGTTGAGGTAGTTATTTAAGTGAAATAATAAAGGTGAAGTTTTAGTAAGCATGTTGTGCTACATTTTCGCACGTTAAATTGGGTTTTATTTTTGGGGCTGTGAAGGACTACGTAACTTCTGACAAAATTAACGAACGCTCCTTTGAATATATTTTTCTAGGAAGTAGTGATACTCTCGAGAGAAGAGAATGGCGACAATAGAGATTAGTCTTGAATTTAGAGAAGTAGCAATGTACTGAATAATGGTTTCTACTGTGATGTTACTTTCAACCTACATGCCACGTCACTTGACATGAAAATACGATACGTTGAATTCAAAATTGCCATAGCATATCTAAAACCCGATTACCAGACGCAGAGTGAACACTAATAACCAAGTTCCGGCTACACTTGACACCTTGCAATTTAATAGTGAGCTGAGTTCGAGAGTTCATTACCTTCCCTTGTTTCCACTAATAATACATGGGCTTCACACGAACACACACACATAACCCGCAATTGCGTTATAAACCATTCATAATTGAGTGGTATTAGTATAATTGATTTGAGCCCTCTTTCCACAAATCAAAGATAAAGGCCACTTTTATAACGAACCAGGTCAACATAGAGTATATTATGGTAATTAATCAAAATACAAACTCGATCAAGCAGAATTGGTTTGGTACTGAGTGCATCAATCTTTTGATGTCCATACATTGATTTTGTCTCATATTTCTGATATAAACAGTTCCATGTCACTGAGGACTTTCGTATTGTCATGTTATTTAATTGGACGAAGCTCCATCCAATTCATATTATTAGGTATTGTATTATTCCCGACCCCTGAACGTGTAGTTTCCTCTAAATTGAACACAAAATAAATGATACGTTGCATTGAATGCATGCTAGCTTTGTTTTGCTTCGAAATAATAATATGCTAGGATGATATACATGTTAATATTCGAAATAATTTCATGTCGTTTCCATACAGTTAACATCAAGTTGTAAAAAACGTTTTATGAATTTTGATTGTGTGTGTGCGTACCAAAGTTCAAACCTAAAATTCACCTACAACTCTGAAATCTAAATATCAATTGACCTGCTCTCAAACCTAGAAACACTTCCATAAATGGAGCCAATTTCATTAACTTGAATCAACTTGGTTTCCAATGGTAATATAGAGCTCGCGAAGATCTAATTTCATTCGAATGTAAATGTAGTCTCCATCACGTATTTATTACGAACTACCGTATTTCTCTAAATATTTTGAAATCAAAAATGATGATTCAATCACTTGGGAGGATACACGGCAGCACTATTTTTCCCTTTTGCAGAAGGAGGGAAAAACAAGGCTCGGTTCTCGATTCCAGAAAACGCGGACACAGAAAACGCGCACAAAGAGGAAGACACACAAAACGAGGACTACAGTTTAAATTAAGAGATCAACTACAGCTATTATAAAATACAATGAAGCGTTAATATTTAATACAATACACTGTTTTATATTATTTCCCTTCGGATCACACTCTGCTTGAACCATTTTGGATTCATAAACGATCTTGTTCTTGTTCATTGACTTTGTTTAACCTTTGTTTAACATGCCAAATCCCAGCGAAACTTCTCTCTCTTTCTCTCTCTCGCACTCTCTCTTGCTGGTTTACCTCTGCCCAGAAAGCTTTAATATTGGAAAGCGTGCATATTATCGAAGGTTTTTTGTATGCCATTTCGGGCCCGATATAGACGCTCAATTTTGCCATGCTGACAATATTACGTTTGCCATTCGGATCGCAGCTTCGCTCGCTCGCGTATCATTTCACGTCAAATAACTCGAAGCAAGAAGCTGACAGGCTTTTGTCATATTACAACGTTTGGTCGCAAGCAACGATTTCAGATTCGATCGCATTGTCACCCAGAAAACTCTAAACTCAATGACAGGTGTACCGCGTGGGGGGAAATGTATGCAGATTTCATCTTAAGGACGATCTGTGCATTTAGAAAGCCAAATCTACTAAATATTTGCGTTCCATTGCGATATTGTTTCTCGCTTTTTATTTATTCTTTACAATTTAGATACTCCCGTGTACAGTAACACGTGGGCACTGAACGATAAATATGTACAAGGTGAAATCAAGCTCACAGCATCAAATCATACACAAAGCTTTCTTATTATTTTGGACAGAAGTACTTGGTATACAATATTTACTGAAATATGGAGAGCTCTCTCGTCTCAGTGGTTTCTTGAGCTTTGATGAGAATTTTACTCTATGCTAGAACTAATTAACTTTGCATGAAATTATCAACAACTTGTTCGTATTCATCGCAATGCACATCGTTATATCCTAGGGACAAACTTGTTGGGGTGGGGAGGCGGGTGAGGGAAAATAGGGGAAGTTCCCCGACATCAATCAAGCAGACGCTCTTGTTATGCATAGCAACGCATACAAACGTACAGTTTGTACAGCATAAGGTGTCTCCGGAAGCATGGCCGACTGTCCGTCTGCTGATCGCTCCTTCTGAGGGGCTACCACTCCATAAACAATGTGGTCCTGTATCAAATTAAACGATGCCACATTGGTAGAAGTCCAGCAGTAATTTTAAAGCTCAATGTTAAATATGCGTCAAATTGTAGATTTAATGCTGCCATTTTGGTGGTATCTGGTGGTGGTCAATTGAAGCATCACTATTGCCACCATCTGACGACATAGAAGCTACCACCAAAATACCAGCGTTTAATTTGCAGTTGGAACGCTATCGCCAACACACCAGGCATTGGCATCCCTATACGCCCAAGCGCTCTAGGCGCACGTCTAGGGGCCCCGAAGATAAGCCCCCCCCCCCACAAAAAAAAAATAAATGTTATATTTAAACTCATGAAACAAATCGCAAAAATTATCGCACGAAAATTCGGTTGCACGTCATATCCCATGAATGGATTTCTGAGCATTCAAACTCAGTTTTAAATAGTTGATTTGTAAACCTTGAATTCAATTATTTCTTGGGGGCTGCGCCCCCAAACCTGTCAATTTATATGCCTATTGGCACTATTGCATTTTCTGTGTGAACACCTAGAAAAATGGGGACGGAGCCGAAATTTAATTTCCGCATAGGGGCCCTAAACCCCTGAAGACGCCAATGCGTCTAAGCAAACTAATAGTATATTCCAAATAAAATGTCAAAGATGTAGGATGCCACGATGTCTTGTAAAATGTCTTTGGATTTCCCCACAGGCTGTCGAGGCTGTAATCCTAGAGGCGCCGCTTCTGAGAGAGCACCAACCTACGATCAAAGGTTTGATCCAAGCGCCAACGAAGGCGCCCCTATAGTGTAGATACTTTCATTTTGTTTGGTATAAACCCTAGTTTCCCCTTTTTTAATCCCTCCTACTTATAGCTGAGCAATTTATAATTGGATTTTCTGAGGTATTGGTTTAGATTATTTGGTTTTGTGGTAATTCACATGCGTACTGTAGGGGGGCCGGAAGGGGGCCCCTGTGAAATGTCAGCCTAGGGATGCCAATGCGAGGTCGGAGTCGGGCACCAATGTGGCCCAAAACCATCATTTCCTTCCTTCTGAAATTGTGAAAATGAATTGGGCGAGAATTTAGACTGTCCACTGTCCACTTCAATCTACGCACCAATTCAATCTACCGTATAACTGATTTTAGGGCCCAGCGATTGGCAGAAAAGCATGTTGGAGAAGATTGCAGTAAGATAGATCCAGTTATAAAAGCAGTACTAACTGAACACAATACATTGCCAATATCGTGTTTAAGATAAGACGCAAATTACATTTTAATGGTGTACATGGTTCTAGGTTTGGTTCACAAGGTTCACACATTTGCATAATTTAAATTAACCTTTGTTTCGGTGATTCCGCTAATTGTTCAGCGTCAGTTAGTACAACCAATAGTTTAAAAGTGGAACGTCCAGATAAAAACAAGCAAACGAACTTCAATGGCAACAACGAGACTAAGCTAGTGTCGGCTCTTACCATATTAACTAAATAGCTGCAATTTATTCGTTGTTGTTTGTTTTATTTGTTTACAGCTCTTAAGCCAGGTTAAAAATCACTTATTGTATTCAGTTGGTGAATAAATAGTGATTGATATTCTGTTAATGCTTTTCTAGCGATCTTCCACCCTGACTAAGGGTCCATGCAGACTTTCTTGCAGAAACCTCGATAATTTGGCATTACTGAACATGTCATGCCTGAGTATTTTTTGTAAGTAATTTGTGACTTAATTCTTTTTTTTAAGTTCCTAATGTACAAAAGTCTTAACCGTATTAATGCTTTGTTTAAATAACATGGTCTTCAAGGTAAATTCTTGTTACCTTAAGGCTCCCAAGGCCTATGCGGCTAAACATTATGAAGCTTCTATAGCATAAATGCACTGCTGAAAACAGATATTTGGTTCCAAATCTGTGCTGCTTTTTTATTTCCTTGCTCATCAATGCGCAATAAAATTGCTTGAATAATTGATCACAATCAAAACGAGATGTTTCGTTTTAACACGCAATTAGTAGCCCCAGCCATGTTATACCTACATGTACCCATTCAGTTTTTTTTTTCTATTGGTACAGCAAATCCTAGTGTGGTGAGCTTATAAAATATTAAGTGAATGTGTGCAAAAGTCTAGTGACCCTATAGGCTAGCGTGGAAAGCTTGCTAATAAATTGCCTGCATCTCGGATGCAGTTTAAAGGTGCATTCTTCAATTGGACAGAGTGTAGCTCGTCAGATCACACTTGGTTTCCATGCTTCTCGTCAGAAATATCGCCACGCCAACGCCGCTAAAGCACGTAATTATGTTTAGAATTATAATTACTTGGTGTCACGTTCAAAATGAATTAACCAAAAAGTAAATCACGGCTGTAGAGTATCATTATAGTGCCAATCAGTAACCACCATTTCAATGCACGATGTCATTTAATGTATAAAAGTTTTGTGTTTTACAGCGAATTAAAATTGTTGACCTCGGCCGGAATTTGAACTCGGTCCTCGTTCTCCTCGATTCCAGTGAACATATGCTTTTCACACATTGACAAAGTGTTCATTTCATTCAAAATTGTGTTTGACTTGTTATGAGGGTGGAATTGCGTGAAAAGATCACGAGTGGTATCTAGTAGACACCATCTCGCTATCTTCAAGACATCTAGCACTTGCAAATTAAAAAGTGATATTTTTAGAGCATTTTTACACTATCTCTCCTGGTAGAATCCACTGGTAGAATCTCTGTCACTGGGTTTACCTCCTAGGGGTTGGTCTAGTCGGTAATGTAATTACGAGCTGGGTGTATGTGCAATATGATTCCAGCCTTCGGGTGAATAAGTCCAGCAAAATTACCCACACATGCAATTTCCTACTTCATCGATATTGATTTCAAGTTAAATTCTCTCAATACTAACAGATATGGCATCGTTCATAGAACATATTTGAATTTTCGTTTATTTGGCGATGCCATAAAAATAGAAACAAGGTGGTATTTGAACTGCTTTCTTTCTTTCTTTCTTTCTATCTTTCTTTCTTTCTTTCTTTCTTTCTTTTTTTCTATCTTTCTTTCTTTCTTTCTTCTTTAAAAATTATTTTTTGGAAAATTTACTGCTCTTTCACACCACTTACGAACAGTAAGACAAAAGGCTTTAATCTGTCGTCGCAAAAAAACAATCTCCATTATACAATTTCTCCTATTAATCTTTAGGGATTTTTCACAATTTCAATTATTTTTTATAAAAAAAACTCCCATCTTGATTTCCCCCAAACTCAGCACAGTTCTATTCTGGAAAAAATTGCAAATATGGTTAAATTTTCAAGTCTATTGGGCTTTCCGTTTGGGCTGAAGAGCGTTCGCAACAGACAAAAAAGGAAAGTTTCATATAAGTTGTGTACAGACGCGTCGCTCGCTCACTCAAAAATCAATATCTGCGATTTCGCAGCTTGAATCGAAACCTGTCGAAAGCGCGGTTCGGATAGGGAAAGAGAACTGGCAAGGTATCTGGCGCGTAGTCGTGGTCTGTGGTAGAAGAGCTATCCCAGAGTTTTACTAGAATGGTCGGGGAAGATCGACGGGAAATCGCAAACCGAAAAGCCAGCACGACAGAATTTAGGAGCTCCAAACGCTGGACCGGGCGTGCCTTAAGGTTATTTCTGATAGGCTTCCCACCTAGTATAGAAGTTCCCTGGCTTTCTTGCCAAAACCTTAAAAACCACCGGGAACGATGAATGAGAAAGAAGATTTATTTTTGTATTGCTTTCATTTAAGAATCAAATTGTTCGTACGTTTAAATTATGTTATTGTTTTAGGAAAATTCATATCAATTAAATATTTTGTAGGGACGCTCAGCTTGGTTGAAAACCTGATTGAAATATAAGAAATTGGTTAAATGGATATTCCACTCGTTTATTCAAAGTTTTCATTGACAGCGCTTCGGAATCCACAAACTAGCCTGAAGATGGAAGCCGTTTTGCAACTTCCGAAACGTTACGAATAAAAAACTTGAACACACGATTGGATTCCTCTAAGAATTATGTGATATTTCAAAATAACGTCGTCGTTCAATTTTAAAAACATGGAACCCTCATTGAGAAATAACCTTCAATTACCGCGATCGAGCTTTGTGAACATCTGATACTCCATTCCTAGTCAAACGAACGATGGTGAAAAATGATCATAACACAAATATATCAGGCTTGTGATAGGTCCCCAATAGATAGAGGTGGCCGCTATATTTCCAAAAGTACCCACACTGTATGTTAACACACTCCGTCAATAAGACAGGTATAATTGACTATCGATTTGCCTGGCACGTTTACATTCTCTAATACACCAATCTCTTTTTGTCAATTTTCTTGACAGCGTGCCCGTTTATTGACATCTATAATCGAACTTTTATGCTCGAATTTATTTTCTAGCTAGGCAGGTTAACGTAAGATGAAGATTATATCGACCATCAATCTCTTTATATGTTTGTATGCATGATTTACTATGCATTGCTTTGCAAATCCATCAAACATGCTTCCAGTGTTATACCTCATTCGGTGTGTACCGTCAACATGTGACTATTGCGAGAGGTAGGTGGAAGGGAAAGATTTAGCTTCACCTGAAAAGCGTTCTACTTGCTGATTGCTGACAAAACGGTTAGTGTCTACCTTATAAAATTCTATCGTTCGTTGAAGGTTTTAAAGTATTTCACTAGATAGATCTATTCATTCGTTTTTGAAAGTTCTAACTTTGGTATACCTACCATCGTTTTCTGCGGCAGTAACATTAATCTATGTAAATTCGTATTAGCGCGAGCGATTTTTCACGGAGATTTTTCACGAAGATTTTTCACGAAGATTTTTCATGAACGATTTTTTATGCCGAAAAAGTCATCGCAAGCTCATGAGACGTGACACACAAGTGCATAGCGTTTTCCAACTAAAGTAGTATAATTAGTTTTCGAGATGGATCATATGGTCTTCTTAACACGATCGAAACAGCGAGCGAAGCGTCAACCGTTCAACTCTTATGACAACTACTTTTTTTTGTAGATGTCTTTTGCTAGCACTTTACAGGCCAGAAGAAATATCCGCTCGGGCTGACATTTTTGTGAATTATTGACCTATACTAGCTTAGATCTGTATAGTTTTTGAGCCCAACGATTTAGTCGTGTTTTCAAATAAAATATTTGAAAATCGCTAACAGTGATCAAAAACATAAATTGTTTACAACGCTCCTACCGAACAAAGCCTCTTCTATTACTGTTGGCTAGTGAATTTGAGGAAATAAAAGTTGCTGCGGCTTCAAGAGTGGTACCACTCATTTAAAAAATGTAATCCGTCACACGATTTGTCTTGCCGAAAAGGTCGCTTGAGCTCAATCAACGCGACACACAAGTTCATAGCGTTTTCCTAGCGTAGATGTTTGAATAATTCTCAAAATCATGCACAGAATTTTGTTACTTTGCACATTTTTTTGTTTGGCTCAGAAAGTTTATTACTCGACCCGTGGCAGTTCAGGTTCACCTGTCGTTTCCTCGGTGTACTGCTGTCCCGGTCCGGTCACCTGCAATTAATATCACCTGTTGTGCTCGAAGACCTCGCGGTCGTTTTATTATCCAGTAATCTAGCGCTCGACACATTTCACGAAATCCAGCTTCACGCACGCATCTGTTGGATTCGCCAGCCGAGCTCGAATACACATTCGATTCCACATTTAGACAAATTTCCTGCGACTGTATATCCTACAAGGATCCATCTCTATTCTTTGTTAGTTCACAACAAACCACCGGGAATATGGACAGTTCATTCAAAAAGTTTTATTCAAATACATTTTCGTGTTATATTTTATGTTCATTTTCAAACTGACAGAAACGGTTAATTTTTTTTTTTATTCGAACGGCGAAACCGTTATTTTAATTTTTCCTCGCTAAACTGAATACTATACCAATAAATCATAACGAACTGTCAATAAATCTTTTAACTATGTAAAGAAATGTCTTTCGCAAAACTTTAAGAGAGCTTTTCGACCAACGGTGCGAGCGAAGATGCAATAAACATGAAAAGTCTGTGAAATATACTATGCAGTGGGGAAATTAGCAAACATCTTCGGGGAATTACAATGAGCCGAGGAAAATTACACTCCAGACGCGCACAGCGTCTCTCGGTCTCACGGGATCCATAATATTTAAAAAGAAGACAGCCAAAGCTCCAATTTCTCAACGCTTTACAATTCGATTGCGTTGTTAATTAATCCGTGACAAGTGACACCGTAAATTCACAAACAGTTCCAGAAAAAAAAACTTTGCAACAGCATTATCCGTTAAACATTAAATGCATTGTTTTACTAATGGTTCCTAAAATCTGCTGAGGTTCATGTGTAAAAGCTTGAATCAACGACAGGAATCAAGTAATTGCAGCAAGGTCCAGTGGATTGTCACGGTTCTGCAGGTCAACCCCACAATCAAGTGTCACACAATCAAACGTCACGCAGTGTCATTCATTGTCGTGCCGTCTCCCGACGTCTGGAGACCTCAACGCCAGATCCAGAATACAAATATATTTCTAAAGATGAGCAAGCAAAACGGAAATGGGAGGTTTTGAGGAGGTCGGGCTTCCTGTACGTCTCCGCACGTGCCTTCCGGTTTCCATCTGGGAGCACCTTTTGATTCTAACACGTCATCTGAAATATCTATTCTTCACGTAAAAAATCTAATAATCCTTTCAATTCCGACTTCCACGTTTTTGTCTACACTCTGCTTGAGGCACGCCATCCATAGCAATAGTCCGTTGGTATTCTGTCGCTTCTTGACTTATCGCCCGCCTCCAAATCCATATGTTGCAGTTTTCAATTGGTTTCGTTTGACGAACAATTTAGTCGAGGCTTCTAAAGCTCTACCCTTTTTAACACAAATACTTATATTCATAATTCTTTCTGGAATTGCATATCCATCCCTTTACGTCTTCCTTTCTCTCTCTCTCTCTCTCTCTCT